>CAEGAE010083018.1:0-145270 GCA_903067095.1 Girardinus metallicus | reverse complement strand
TCCATCCATCCATCCATCCATCCATCCATCCATCCATCCATCCATCCATCCATCCATCCATCCATCCATCCATCTGCTTATGAATAGAAACTTAAATACTTATGAATTTTCTCTCTCTGCGTATCACCCACTGTCATGTCTTAGACGTTGTAAACAGTTTTAGAAATAGCATCACTCCCACTATTTAAATAACTGTATGTATCCAGAATAGACTTGAATTTTTCTAGCAACATATAATGAAAAGAAGCAGGACTGAGAAAATAGTTTTACACCACACAGCTGTTGTGCCTCAGTGGAATTATCTACATGATTTAATTCCTTATTCTCATTGCTACTTTTTATGCGGAATAAAAGCGGCGATATAACAGCACCTAAGCTGTGGTTGATCAATGAGTCACATTTATGTATGTCATTAAAAATACTTTAAATCTCATTATTTTATACAGCAGACACATCCAGCCTTTGAAGCTCAATGTGCTGTAGAAAAGCAGGGAATTGCCTAGCTCTGTCTTATGAGCCAAAGCACTGTTATGCCTTTGAATCTATTTGAATCTATTGACTATTGTCTATGAACAAAACCATTGTTCTAATTTACACTTAACATACCTGCTGCACTTAAATTTGGAACCACCATATGGAAGACAGAATATATTTTTTCAGACACATAGATTTAGTGATACAGAAATAAGTGTGCCAGCTTGAGTTTGCAAGATAAGACTGTTGAACTTGCCATGGGGAAAACAGTGAAGTACCCCAAATTAGGCCAAACCAGTTTCCTATTGGCTGGTATAATGTGGGTGAGATTTTATGGTCACTTGAATCCGGATTCGCACTGGTGTTCATGGGACCTTGAATTGCTAATTATTTTGTGCTGTTTTAATAATTTTTAATGTACTCTCTTTACATGTAGAATGCATTTTTAACCCTGTTTTAACCGCTTTCCTATGTTTATATCTAGCTGTCACATTATTATTTTTTTCTTACTTTTTAGTTTACCCTGAAGAAGTTTACAGGGAAGAAGAGAATAGTAAGGGTCAACAAACATACTTGTACATATACATTCTCATAGTATATACACATTTCCAATTATGACCTCCAGCCTATGGGTGTTTGGTCAAACTGCAAAGTCAACCGACTGGTGGCTCTTCGTTAACCCCAATTTTTCCTTTGGGCTCCATCATATACATACACACCCCACTGCCTTTCCCTCCTTTTCATTAATATTCATAATTCATGTGGAATGAAGTGAATTGGGATCATTAAATGCGCATGAATATTTGTCGGATGAAAGTTTAATTAAGCCATTCCTCTTTGGCAGCGTGATGTCATCATAGCAGCTTCCCATTCACTGCATCCAGCACAGCTTAATGGCCTGTGCCTTCTAAAGTGCTACTCTGTGCTCACCAGGCAGTCACTGCCCCAACTACATGCACAATCTTATTTTACACCCCTTGAGTTGATATTTGATAGAACCAATTGACAGGGATGGCATTTGAGTGGTTCATATTGTTCCAGTTCCAATATGGGGATCAATCATACTTAATTCAGTGCAGCAGGAGAGACATTTTTGTGGTGGATGTCATTTATTATTTAGAACTGTGGCCTTACATATAGCCTATAGGCCTTATTTGGCTGCTGGCATATGGATCACAGATTGCCACAGAAGTGTTAGGTTATACCAGGTGCATTTCATTTTTCTTTGAAAGATAATGAAATTACACTTTGTATATTGCTGCAGCAGTGGCGCAGTTGGTAGAGCTGTTGCCTTGCAGCAAGACGGTTCTGGGTTCGATTCCCAGCTCAGGGTCTTTCTGCACAGAGTTTGCATGTTCTCCCTATGCATGTGTGGGTTCTCTCCGGGTTCTCCGGCTTCCTCCCACAGTCCAAAAACATGACTGTCAGAGTAATTGGCCTCTCCAAATTGTCCCTATGTGTGTGTGCATGGTTGTTCGTCCTGTCTGTCTCTGTGTTGCCCTGTGACAGACTGGTGACCTGTCCAGGGTGTACCCTGCCTCCCACCCGAAACGTGGCTGGAGATAGGCACCAGCACCTCCCGACCCCACTAAGGTATAAGGGTGTAATGAAAATGGATGGATGGATGGATATTGCTGCAGATGAAAAGTTACTGCTTACATTTACAAACACAAACAAATATTACCCATCCTACTCTGCAGAGAAAAACAATAAATTACAGTTAGTTTTCACTTTGCAATCAAACTTAAGTTAGGATTTGGAGAAAATATCCCAGTTGCAGTTTGGGGGACACATAAACAGGTCTTTCTAAAAAGTATTCAGCACCTTACAGATTTCTTCTATTTTGGCTTCAATGTTACTATTAAATTTTTTACGTGATCAAATAAATTTTTGCGTCAACAATAATATGAGTAGTTTTCAAATTCTAACTTTATTTATTAATGGAAAAAATTGCTTTTCAAATTTAACAGGGAGCCAGTATTACAGGATGTCATTGTTAGTGGAAGACAGCTCAGTTAAACTGGGTCAGCTGGGTTTGCTATTCAATTTACTTTGGTTAATTTGAATGCAGGAGTTCTGTTTGGATGTGGCTTCTTCAACAGGCCTCATCTTGGTATTTTCTACAAAAAGGTGAAATTGATCATTTATGCTGACAAGGGAGGGACTCCTTTTCCAAAATGTTGACAGCTTTTGAATGGAACTAATAAAGAAACTTGTAATATAACTTACCAATTCTTAAAATCAAGTAATCTGTAAAGTTATTAAGTTACTTATTCAAGGAGTAGTCAGCAATCAAAAATCATGTTGCTTTTTAAAGCCAACAATGCCATCACTGGTCACTACATGAGTAAAAAGGGCAACTAATTTTTCACAGCACTGTATGCAGAGAACAGCTCATCACTGGCATGATGCCACACCGTTTCACTACCCACTCAAGACAAATAGATTCAATAATCTAATGATTATTGAATGCACTTCTTTTCTGCACTGCTTTCCTTTTTTCCTCGCAACATGCTTTTTATCCAAATATCGTCATTGCATGTTAGTGCTGCCCTGATATGCTGTGACTGCTTCCCTCTCACACAAACACACACGCGCACACCCCCGTGCTCCCCCCCACACACCCGCACACCCGCACGTGACCCCATCCCCACACCCACAAACCTCCACCCACCCACGCACACACCCACACACACAATGGGTTTTTCTATCTTCACAATGACTTTGTACTGACTTCCATTCATTTCTGTAATCAAGCCCTGATCCTTACCCTAAACCTATCCATTACCAGTACATGCCTAACCCTAAACCCAACTTAACCCAAAAACAGCACTTATTCCTATGGGGCACAGGCTTTGGCCGCGATAAGAAATAACTGGTCCCCACAATGTAGTATGTGTTAGGAAAATGGTCCTTGCAATATATCAAACACATACACGCATATTAGGGGAAATAGCTATCCTGTTGCTACAGTGCTGCAGTGCTGAGTAGCACTATAAGAAAAAGGGAGAGGGAAAGAGAGGGAGATATCTGGCAAGGACCCCACACCGCAATAAATGGACTGCAGAAGGCCAAAAACTTCAAAATCAACCAGCTTATTACTCAACAGACCATAATAAGAGTATTAGCTGAAATATTTTGTTATTAATAAGTGCATAAAATGAGCATCTGTTGCAGCAAATGAAAATAGGCAATGCTTGTTTTTCATCCAGTAATCACTCTTCCCCCACTGCTCCCAGTACCCCTACCCCTGTGGCTGCTGCAAGAAGTGAGGTGTCAGCACATTTCAGACAGCTATAGGCTCACTTCATGCCTGCCTGTTGAGGTGCGGGCTAATGCCCTTTGCCAAAGGTGCCATATGGTGAGTGTTTTATTGCATTGGGAATCGAGATGGAATAATTTTTCTGGAGGAGTAATTAAGAAATGGATTTTAACTGTAAAGTTCTTTTCCACACAGATATCTAACTTCTCTAAATATATTCTGTGCAGGTCTTTTTTTTCTTCCTTACCTCCTGCTGCTTTTTAAAGCCTTCAACACCTTTTGGAAAAGATAATGAGCTCTGTCAAGTAGCAAAAAGAGACTGCTCCTTTTTGCTCCGCCATATTGTACCCCCAGCTCCAAAAGTAAGCTTTTGCCTTCTTCTCCTCTTCATTATAATCAACAGCAGAGTGTCCCATATTCTTTGCTGCCGAGCAGAACATGCCCTCAGAGACAGTCAATATTGCAGCTTATAACCTATAACTCTAAGCTCCACCCCAGAAAGAAAAAGTTTTCCCTTTGAAGATTCTCATCACTATGGTAATCATCTGATCAGAGGGTGTTATGCCAACTTCTTGTTATGCAAATATTTGATTTACATGCAAAACCTCTGGATTAAAAGTTTAATTTGTTCTTGAGTTTTTGCTTGGAGTTTGACTGCCATCAATAGCTTATTGCAGAGAGGAAATTTACCATTTATCATTTATTGCAGAGAGAAAATTACAGTGAGATGAAGAAGAATTACTGAGATAGTCTGATCACTGAATGTAGTAGTCATATCAGGAGAAAACAATCTTACAATGATTTGAAGTTTAAGTCTTTAAATGTATAGACATTTTTAAAGCAAACAGATGCTCTCATCAGGTGTTAGGAAAGTTATGTTTTGACAGAACAGGGAAGGTTGTACAAGCCAAATGATGGAAGAAAATGTTATGGGCAGTAAAAAATTTCCCTTTCCAGCATGACGAGAACTTTAAACATACAGTCACAGCTTGACAATAGAATACTTTCAAATATGAATCTAATGGAGAATTTGTGCTAAGACTTGGAACTAATTCTCACAAATACTCTCCATCTGACTGAGCAAAAATGTTGCTTCTCTGGATGGATAAAGCTGGTAAGGGTATAGCCCCAAAGACTTGCGGCAATATCAAAACCAGATTTACTTTTTTATTATGCACTACTTTGCACTACTTTGCATCTATCACAAAATATTCCAATTAAATTCATTGAAGTGTTTAGTTGAATCTTGAGAAGCTATGTAGAGTTCAAAGTCTGTGAACACGCTGCAATGCACTGTAATTTCTATTCGAATTGGTCATTTATTGAAGAAGTTGTCTGAGGAGAGCTGTAAAAGATAATTTCTCAGTCTAAATTTTAACAATAGCCATTTCAGTCCAGTGCCTGTCCTATTGGGAAAAAGGCACACAGGCAACCTTCATGCACACAGTAGGCTCTTTTGAGAGCTTAGAGTTGTTTTTTTTTCCTCCTTCGCCCCCAGCTTAGGCCCGTTATCGTCACTGTCAGGGCAAAGCACATTACTTCAAACTCATGCAGGAGCTGCTTGAGGCTCACTGTGTTCCTCAGCGCAAAATAAGAGGAAGAAAAGTTCAAGAGGAGTTTGGCACATCCGGCAAGATGGGACCATGTCAAATTCACTGAAGGCTGTTCCAGGCATTTGGGTCTGTTGTTGTCACAACTAATATTGTGTGGTCGCTCTATCCTTGGCTTGTGGGTTTCTCTGTACAGAAATGTGCAGCATTTGCCTTGACATGCAGTCTGTTTATTTAGAATGTCAGGGAATTGGAGACGAACTGTGAAGCTGCAACAGCAGATCTTGAGGGACAGGTTTTGTGTGGGTCTCTGTGAGATAATATTTCTATCTCAGTCACTTAAATGCTGATGTTGTGGATGAGTGTATTATTACTTATCATGACAGATAACTTACTTTGGATTTTGAAAGCAGTGTGTGATTAAAGAAAAAATGTATACAATCATTTTATGCAGAAATGTACTTATTGCATTTTACATTTTAGCAATGAATGCATTTCATTCATAATTATCCATGTGGACTACACAAATGAATGAGAAAAGTAAATATTTTATATAATTATTTTTTCTCCAATTATCTATTATGACTGTCCATCCAGGTTAGATGAAAAGCTGTAATCTTTCAGGCAGCCCAATGAGCACATGTCTATGGACCCACAGCTACAAAGAAAATGTCACAAAGGCAGACAGAGCATACTATAATTTCTTTTCACAAAGTCAATGAGCATCTTATTTTCAGGATTTGATTGTGGATCCATATTTTAATTTAAAACTTTGCCATCAACATCAACTAAAAGTCTTTGAAGAATTTGAATTAATATGAGTTACAACCCAATTCAGTTACCCTTTGGGATCAATACCCTTCACAGAACTTCCTGGGCAACTTCTGAGTTCCCAAAGTCGTCTCCCGGAGCTCCTTTGTCCTTAAATCCTTTGGCTAGGCCAACCAAGTCCTGAGTACGTTTAGTCAGGACATTCTATGTTTACTATGTTTACTAAATATTAAAAATATTTAAATTGTGTCCTTTCAGTGTAGTTAGAACGAATAGTTAAATAACAAATTTCAGATAACCTTTCACAAGTCAACATGTACAAAAATACATTTAAAATCTTTGTAAATAATGATGGATGGAAATTATTATTGAGGATGCACAATATATCAGTATTGACATCGGTATTGGTCAATGTTAGTTATTTTTTAACATAATCATCAGTTGGATTAGTGAAACTGGGCTGATACAAACAACCAATGTTTATTTCTATCTTGTTGCAGATTGTGCATGCGTTTCAGGAAGTGGAGGGTTGGTGGTGTGGTTTGTGTTTGGCCATGTTACAGTGACAGTGATGCAACACACATCAAAAGACAAAAGGGCTGTTATATTCCATGGATTGCACCAGACAATTGAAGCATGCCTGTTGGTCCCCTTAAAAGCAATGGAAACTCAAATATTTTCATTACTCAATAAAATACCTCTGGAAGCCCTGAACAGAACGGGAAAAGTGGACTTTTCTGCTTAAGACACATAAATATGTACTGTGTTATTTTGTGATGTATTGTGAGAACAAAAAAGAAATACTTGTACTTTCTTGTTCATTCCATCTTAATGCTATTCTTGCTTTACATAAGTTCCTCACTCCATATCCTTTCTTGATAATCCTGATTTTTTTTTTTGTGAAAAGCTAACAGTTTTGTGGATTGCTTCTTCACTTTTTTCTCCTCTATCAAAATTATAATTTATTTGTTTTTATGATTACTGCATTTGGTTGCAAAAAGCTTTTGTTGTGTTTTACATGATTACTCCATAAATATACACATGCTCGTAAATACAGAGATAATATCTAATTTATTTGGACAAACTGCATTGACGTATAGAGGTCATATACCTGGTAAAGATATCTTAGAAGCAGATTATGGGCAATTTGAGAACAAGACAGACACACAAATGTCCACGTATGATTTCCATATAGTCACATATAAACTGCTTTGTGAATATTACAAATTGTAAACTGAAAAACGTTCTATGACATTATGCCCTTCAAAACCAGCATTGTCTATATCAATGTGTCAGTGTTGGATGACCCAAATCTTAAAAGATTAAACACATTCTTCCAAAAATAGTATCCAAACTTCCATCTGCTCCATGTTCCACCCAGAGAAATCATATTTCATCAATCTTTCAACCCTTTATTGACAGGATGTCCACATACATTTGTCTGTCAGGCGATGGGGCATGATAAAATATTAATTTTTTATTTGCTCTCTGGTGTTCCTAGATGTGAGAACAAGTCCCTCTCCCCTCTGGCAACAAAAGGCAAAGGTTCACACTGTACAATTATGAGCAGATAATGTTAATGGCATGCTGAATAGCAGGAAACATATTGACGGCACTGGCTAATAACCCGTGTATGTACAGTGTAATGTGGGGACAAATTACAAGAAAGTCACTTTGCAATAATGGTCAAAAGAATGACCTAGTTGTCAGAGAGAACATTTTTCAGTCATTTATTCAGTGTTCAGAAAGGCAAATTTATATTCATACTATTGAAATGTCCTTGTCTCAGAAACCCAATCCCCACCAGCTCGCTCATCGTGATATTTAAACTAGAAACTGTGAAAAGGTTGAAAAGTCATGCCCATCCATGCCTCTGCACTGAAGCAAAAAAAGAGTTGTTGCATCTCAGAATATCCAAACTCAAATTTATATTTCACTGAAAAAGGAAGCTGTCATTTATTTTGCAGAGTTAAAACATATGATGCCATATTAAAATGGATGAAAGTGAAAAAATAAAAAATAAATTGCTAAAAGAAGTTACCAAGAATCAATTTTCATACTTTGCATAAATCATCAAATTGACAACCTTGCACACACTCTTAGATGTGGTGCAGCCCTTGCTTGCTGGTTTGGTGCATTCTATTAAGAATCTGTCTGGAAAGTATATGAATTATGAGCATCTATCCCTGCAGCAAGTGCAAAAATCATCCCATCAAGTGGTACTACAGCTGTGAGTATAGCTGAGAATGTTATACATTAGGAAAATCTAATGCAGTATTCATAAACAAGTGATACTGCTGATACTGCATGTTAATCTTGTGACCATGTGGATTAATTTCCATGGCTTCACAAAATACTGTAGTTGATTATAGATGTATGCCAATTAATAAGGACATCATAGTTTTTTTTTTTTACTTTATTTCAGTAATTCAGTTCAAAAGATGAAAGTTAATTACATATTTTCATTGCTCAGAGATGAAATAGTTTACATCTAATGAAAGCTCAAAATTTAGTCTCAGAAAATATTTCTATTTCATAAGATGAATAAAAACATATCTTTACAATAAAAAAATACAGTTTATTGCCTACTTATTGCAGGGAAAACTTAACTCTTAGTAGACTTTCATTGGTGCAGTCAACACTTCAGGGGTGGACTGGCATACCGGCCAACCAGAGATTTCCCAGGTGGGCAGGTGGGTTAGGGGCTGGTGAGTTAAGCTGTCCTCTCAAATGCCTTCTCCATCTCTCCTCCTTTCCAGGCAGGCAGATCTCAGGACTGAGTGGACTTGTTAACACATGAATGAGCACTACAGGTCCAGTCAGCTGACAATAAAGAAGTCGTCTCATAAAGCTCGGCCTACGAAAACAAATAGCCTCATTAAAAACTCAACAGTAACTTGAGTAACTTGTCCTACCAGAGCAACATAAATTAAATCTCCCCATTTGTCTCTTGCGTCCAGCTGAGAGATGCAGAGTGACTCTAGCTCGTCGTATAATTTCTCCTGTCAGTCACTGACACTATAAGCAAAATTAAATAGGTTTGCATTAACAGTAGAAGATGACGTAGGAAAAGAAAACTACAAAATATAAAGATGAAGCTAAAAAGTGGAGCGATAAAATAAAGCCCAGCATTAACAAATGTAAAAAAACCTCTGAGCTGTTCAGTGGTCATTTATCTAGTTCTGGGGCATATCCATCAGACGTCACAGGTCAGATGACAGTGCTTGCTGGAGCTTAAGCTTGGTTAAAATTGTTTTATTCTTCTAACTTTAAAATGTTTTTATTGTTTTGGCTGTCACACATTATTTTTACAGACCTTTAACAATACTAATTTCTTGCATAGGCCTTGGCTGATGATGGCCCAGGTGAGGCAATAAGTAATCAGATTGAATGTTATAGTTTGCCCATTCTCTCAGAACACATCAAGCTGTGGTTAAGGCACCTTTTTGTTATCTCTATATGTTTTGTGACAGGACCAATGCAGCAGTGCACCTCTGCACTGAAACAAATGACACAGGAATCATTTCCAAGTAGAAGAATCAAAATGTAAGAATTAAAAAATAAGATACATTTACTCAACTACCAACAAGATTGCAGAACTGAGTTTTTCTGGCATTATTGTTTTGGAAAGAATGGTCCGCGCAAATATTGCCTTATGACTTAGCTCAGAGGCAACTCATTTCTGTCGGTTTATAATGAAGATGTTCTATGAAAGTAGCTGATTATGATTTAGGGAGGTATGTCATCTGCTGGTGTTGGTCCACTGTGCTTCATCAAGCATTGCATGCTTTCCTGTGCTGACAAGCTTTATAGAGATCCTGGTTTCATTTTCCAGCAGTACCTGACACCTGCCCACACTGCCATGACCTTGGTATCACTGTGCTTCATTGGGCAGCAAACTGCCCTGCTTTAAACCCCTTAGAGAATATGTGGGGTGTTGTAAGAGGAAGATAAAAGACACCAGTACCAAACATGTAGATGAACTCAAGGCCACTGTTAAAGTAACCTGCTATTCCTTAACACCTCAGCAGTGACAGAGGTGGGTCAACTCCACCTTACACTGCACTGATGCAGTAATTCATGCTAAAGAAGCCCCAACAAAGTACTGGGTGCAAACATCATACAGGGCGTGGATATACTTTTTGAAATTTTTGAATTGAAAATTAAACTTCTGTATAAAATTAGCACAGACACTTGCAAACACTCTATGTTTAGGAAAGTATAACATATGATGTTATTTCATTTCTGAATTTAAATGACAAAACATATAAACATTTTCAGCATATTTTTAATAAGTAATATGAAGCTGGAGTGACTGTGACTCAGCTGGAGAAGTAGTCTTTCAATGTGAAAATTGAGGGTTCGTGACAAGTTTCAGTATGTGCACTTTTGTGCATGCATATTAGTTTTGTCTCATGGGTCCTCTTGTATGTGCAACTGGGTGAATGTGGCTCTGCTGTAAAGAGCTTTGAGTGATCAAAAGCCCTATAGAAAAGCACTATACTGTATAATGTTTTTCAAGGAGGTGGATGTGCAGGAGTCTTGACATGGCTAAATAGACTGTTGAGGAATTAAGACGAGATGCATATTACTGAGTAAAACTGAAATTGAGCACCGTCAAATAGATAAGGTCAAAAGCATTTAATGATGAAGAGCTAATCCAAAATCAAATTTTTCTTCATCAATTGGATCAGTAAAGTGACAAAATGAGGGTCTGAGGTGACTAAATCACATTTTTAAAATAACAATTGCAGAGAATGTGACACTTATGATGATATACGACTTCATTAATTGGTGATATGGATGATAGAAGAGGTTGACAGAATCACCATTCTGGAAGCAACACTCTCTTTTGTGATAACCTCTTCTCCAAAGGTGTTAATTCTACATTGATGCACAGTCAAGATAAATTAGCTGAATAGGTCAAAGTCCACCTGCATTGAAATCAATATTGCCGTCTTCTACATAGCCACAAAGGTAAACACAATAGAAGGAATAAAGGATTATAAACACTGAACTGAAACTCTGTCAGAAAACAAGAACCATGTAGTAGCAAGGTCTAAAAATCATGATAATAAACTAGAACCAATTTTCCACTCTACGAATATCCTT
Organism: Girardinus metallicus; assembly: GCA_903067095.1. NCBI lineage: Eukaryota > Metazoa > Chordata > Actinopteri > Cyprinodontiformes > Poeciliidae > Girardinus > Girardinus metallicus. The sequence continues at coordinate 134,101 of CAEGAE010083018.1, read as the reverse complement.
TGTACATGCTCATTATTGGTAGAAAGGCAACATCTTTAACTTTTTCACCCTGCAAAGCCTCGCTCTATAGGCGGTCTTCTTATTATCTTATTTTAATAATTTCCATCTGTCTAATGAGGACCCAGAGGCACACTTGTTTGTATTGTTGGGTTTCATCACTTGGTTAAATGTTAATTGATTATTTTTCCATATAACTTGTGCTGTGTTAATGTCTCACTCAAAAGATTTCCCTCAAATTAGCTTTAAGGGTCTCTGCAGGTGTCATAGCTCCATTCAAGGCATTGGGTTGTGTGCCTGCATGTGCGTGGGGGTGTGCGTGCGTGTGTGTGTGTATGTGCTTGTTGTTAAGCCATGTTTCATCGCGTAATTAGCCGTCTGGTGGATTTGGAAGGAGGTATAAGACTGGTCCACTGATTATCATGGAAATGCAATCTCATAAGTTGTCCAAGCAGATCATAATGTTTGTCCCCCATGTAATTATTGTAACTGCATTCAGCTGTCCATGAGCCCAGTGTTTGCTCCATTAGATCCTTCATGTAAAATTTAATCAATGATTGCGCTTTTGAAAACTTTTTTGTCTGTACTTCAATTTCTCTATGTTGTTTTACCTATTGATTCTTTAGTGTATATTAATTACAACAGCAGGAATGTGTTGCAGGTGACGGAGCAAACCAATTTTACAAATAAGATAATAGTTGCTTAAAGTAAAAGTCAAATTACCAAAGGACTTGTTGTAAATAACAGGACAAACTTGGCTTAGAAAGTATATATGGCCTTTGAAAAACACCTACACAACAATAAGATTCAATTTATTTTATTTATATTTTATGCTATCGAGATAAATGATATAAAGAAATAAAAATTGCTTTGTTGTCAACATCAGTGCGGTGTGCCTCCAGCATCTTTACACACATGCAAATACACAATTTTTTTCTCCATAAACATATCTTTCAACACACCAAAGAGGTAAAACAGTATAAAAAATCAATATATGCCATAGGAAGGAATGATTTACTTGAAGAAACCTTTTGGTGACATAGAGATACGGCTGAATTTTCAGTCTTTGCAGTGTTTTTACAAAACCAAGTAGGAAGGGGCCCCAAGAGCCATCACATTTGGTACTAAAATGGAAAAAAGCACTAATACCAGCTGTTCAGTTTGAAGAAGCTGGTTGTTTGAAGCTAATGATAGTAAAACATTTCTACAATTAACTGAATGATCTAGGTTTATACACTAAATAAATTTTCACTCGATTTTCACACACTTTTTCAGCGATATGGCTTAGTTGATAATCAAATGATGGCAGTTTATTAAAGTTTGTCATTTTGTTTATACAAGATCATTTAATACATTTTATGTCCCATAGTGTGGGTGTAACACAGCCATTTTTAACGTGTCCAAAACCTTTAGATTTGAAAATGTTGTCCAGACTGATTGCCTAGTGGTCACTGCGTGCTGACTCAGCAAATTTAATTTGGTTTTCATAAGCGAGCACGGCAGTTTTATGAGAACAGCCTTGAATGAACTATGTTTCACTGTAATAAGTATTCTTGCTTAAGGGGTAGCGATCAGTTAGTCTGAAGGCTTGTGAACACTGACATAAAATTTAACATATGTATTAGCAAGTTTTCTTTATGCCCTGCAACTCTGCATTTATGAGTGATTTTTGTTAGCTGGGGTCACAGCCAGGGCACAAGCAAGGCTTTAGAATAAATCTGTCATTATGAAGCAATTCAATTTTTGAGGAACTGGCTGAACCTAATATTTGCTGTTTGAAATACATTTGTTAAAGCAAAGGGATAAAAAGTGTAAGAACAAGAGGTGATCTCTAACATTTGTGAGATGCTATTTATAGAATTCCAGAAGAAATATGTTTTTAAGTAATAACCAGTTTGATTGCACATTCGTTTTATGCTGAATCAAGTATAGAAACCCATTAAAGTGTTACCTCGTCAACTTAGCATTAATGGTAATAATCTAGAATCCTGTGGAAAGGAAGACAGACCACTTCAGTATGTGCAATAATGATACAAGGAGAAACTGACAAGTGCACAGACAGGAAGGGAGAAGAGTTTTGATGGAAGAGTAGCTGTGAGCATTGCCTAAGTCACGCTCTGGGCTATGAGGCTCATGCAGCAGAGTGGTTGGTAATTACCTCAGTATTAGCATCTTGTGTGCTGTGTCGTTTATTTCACTGCACATCTGTCCTGAATGTGGAGTTGGCAAAGCATTACCTCCATCTCCTCTCCTCTTTTCTGTCATTGTTTTATAATCCTTTTAAACTTTACAGCTGCTCTTTTTGCATGGGATTCTTACTCTGACCGGAAATGTGTTTCATGCTCTGTTCTTAGCAGGGAAATTATTGTTAGCATCCCTCTAAGACTAGCTGTTAGCTTCAGCTTCCAGGATCATTTAACCTGGATTTATGCATCACACATTTTTTTTACTTGCTTACTTGCTCTCAAATTATAAACATTAAATCAAAGCATATGTTAACAAAGACATAGTAAGAATATTAATCCAGGTAGAATGGGTTTCACATTCACCAATGGCTATATAAACAAACAAAACACAAAGTGTCAAGTTAGGATTCAATACACAGACACTCCAAGCAGTAAAGACAACCCACTCTCAGTCTATCAGCAGCACTAAGATCTAAATGTAGCATTATTGGTCCTCCTCTTAAGCTGAGGAATGTGCCAGAGTCAGAGTGAGGGCAGGTGGAAGTGGAGAAGGAGGACGGGAGGACTGAAATGCACTTGTGAAGCGCTAAACAGTTATTACCTGTCATAACTCATCCTTGTCCAATTTTGATCTGTAGCTTCCATCTATTGATTTATCAGTCAGACATCTCCTACAAGGGAATAAGAGATTTTATTTGAGTTTCACTCGGGTAAGTTGGTTTAATTGGTAGGGTTGATTGGCTGAGCTGGAGATGGCGAGGTCATTTAAAATGCTAAATGTTTGATTTATTTATCTACTTATGAATTTGTGATATTGGAATTTATACTTAAACAACTTTCTGCAGTCTACCAGCTCCCCAATGCTTGGAGTTTATTCTTATGCTAAGTGAGACCAACTCTTCATCATTCATGTTCTTTGGTTTTGATCAACTTAAAATACATAAATGTGAGATTACAACAAAACATAGAAAAGTATAACATCAGTTTGTACAGTGGAAAATGCTGTCACTTGGATAACAAATGTTCAGTTTTTTTATCTGGATAAAAAAGAAGGCATTATAAGAAGAAATATTTATTCTCTGCTTAAAGCTCGGAGATTAGTTATATTTTTCTTAATTAAAAAGCAGTGTTTTGCAAGTGCTTACATAATTTCTTAACCACATTCCCAAAGCCAGTTTTACTAAATATATTCAGATGTTAATATGCACACGAAGTCCAGTACATAGAAGTAATTTGTTACTTTTATGACAAGTTGCAGTGTCTGTAACTGGAAGTAATCAAAGAGAGAAAAATGTTTTGCTTTGTAAATACTTTAATTAACAGAAAGTCTCAGATCTTTTTTTATACACTAAATATATAAACAACCTTGACAGGAAGAATTTCATCAGAATTGTTAGCATCCTAGTGTGTAGATGTTTTTGTGTGCGTATGGGAGATTTCCTTCTGTTCAAGAACAGAAGATCTCTGCTAGAGGGTATGTCTATTTTGCTGCAGACTCCAAACCTGTCTGCAATTATCTCATTGTGTGCTGCGGATTTAGGGAGCTGTGATGCAGCCTATCTTCTGCCTGATCATCAGCCTTACTGGATGGAGTAAAACCTATGTGTTCTCGCTCCTTGAGTATCTTCCCTTTTCTTTCTTTATAAAGAGTTAATATGCTTTCTGTTACTTGGCTCCAGTTAATTTTGGGTGCTCTCTGTGCCTCCCATATTAAAGTTCCCTTGTTGATTTTCACACCAACCCAAAAACTTCCTACACCCTCTGTCATGATCTCCTCTCTCCTCCAACATTAGCTCATTACTAGGGAACCATTCTCTCTGGTTCAAATTCATCTCAATTAATCTCCATTTTTTCTAACAACTTCTCTCTTTCTTCAGCTGAACTCAGATACCAAAGTCTCCTATTTTGCACATTATTTGTTGTTGTACGTAAACAGCTTTGCTTATTCATTCTGAGTACTGTTTATGATTCTGCATGTGGGTCAGGAAGTTACCCTGAAAGATGACAAAAATATTTCTAAATAACTGTTTCTGCATATTGTAAATGCCGTATCCATTTAACCAATTCATATGAAAATGTCTGAAGGTAAAAATGTATCAATTTTATAAAATGTATGCAAGGCCCATATAATGCACTTTACTAACATTAAATTCAACGAGGACACAAAAAAACTTGATTTGTTGCATCCAATTGATTTCACTTCGTAAATATAAAAAGAGTGTTTGGTTTCTTTTGTGGCCTGCCTGATCAAGCAGAGATTCCTCAGTGAGCCTCAGCCACTTTGTACAAGACAGATAAATCTCTCTATTACATATTTTATTTAGTTATTATTCCCATAATGTAAATACAATAAAAATTATCCTTTACTGTCCCACAATTGGAAATTCACAGCAGCAAGTTAAGGTCAGTGGGAAAATTCTTATTTGCGCAACAATAAAAAAAGAAAAATAAATAAATAAGAATAAGGGGTTGTTCACTAGGGCCGAATTTACAACATAAAAGTAGTACTGTGCCAATATTAAAATAGTATACTCAGATTAAAAGTATTGTGTAGCTAAAGAGATTGATTTAGAGAAGAAAAATGGTCAATACATGCATGGAAATATCTGTGAAGAAAAACAATAGATTCTTTTTTTTTTTTACAAGTGAAAAAAACAAGTCATGCAGGATTTTTAGGTTTACATTCTGAATGAAAAAATGATTTACTACAGATGGAAATTGTTGCAAAAATATCAGGCAAAAGAAGACACATTATTCTATCTATGACTTCCCCAGCCTAGTTTTTGTAAACCCAGTAGCACATCAGTTGACTTTATTCCCTTCTCATCTGCTCTACCAAAATTACCACAATCTTTCAGCGGGCAGTTTTTTGTAATCAGCATAACTTAAACAGTTATAGACTTTCAACTGTGTTTGCATAATGCAGTGCTTAACTGCTTAAGGATTGCGTTAGTAAGGAATCCTCAGTTTCGTGGTAACTCTATTTTAGAAATAGATTTGTCTTTGCTGAGATGTAACAATTAGAAGATGTGCCACACACAAGTTTGACACATTTATGTGCTATTAATAGATTCATAAATTTGCCAGGGAGTCTTTGTCAGGCTTCTCCTTAACCTGACAAATGCTGAGAAGTGAATATGTGCTGGAATAGTGAAACATCTAAATATATGCTACATACTTGGTTCCAGGGACTAGAAGAACGTGGTTTCATAGAAATTCATGAAAGGAATACCCCTTACTAACATTGCTACACAAGGTGGAAGCATGTAATACATGAAAATTGTGTCAGCACCGTAGAAATCAAAAAGGTTGTGGTGACCTTTCATTGTTGCTGTTGCCATGGAGCAAGCACATATTTCAACACAATGCATGCAAGCACCACATTGTAAGGTGTAAGAGGCCATGGCCAGTTAATGTTTTTTGTGTGAGCTCAAGACAATATTGAACAAAAGCTAACCTGGCTTTTCGAGAAACATGTGGCCTATCAAATGTTTCTTATGGAGTAAATAATACAGCAATCAGAAACAACATTAAAATCGTTGTCAGGTGAAAGTAGTGATTTATGCTTTGACAGCATATCTATCAAAAAACTGTTTTATATTCATATTTGTTTAGTCTACACAAATACGTCCACTAGGTTAAAAAAATCCCCCTTAAATGTATGGATTCCTTAATGATCAAATGTCATAATTTCTAAATGTGATTGGATTGTGTGGTAGACTTATTTTCTATGTATTACCTTTATTCCTCCTTTGTTATGCGTGTTGTTCATCATATTTGTAAAAGACTCTAATTGTCATAAAAAACTACTTCTTTGCCGCCTCCTTCGAATTCCTGTAGGAGTTAACAAAGTGTGGTTAGATTTAAGCTGTCCCACCTTACAAAATTCTGAGAAGTTGTTAGAAGGGTTATTTGATTCACCCATTAATCTGAGACAAGAAAGACTGACTGACATTTTTTGTTTCCACGCTTTTGTTAGCCTAAGTAGGTTCTTGTGCACTCTGTCCCATTTGCTTTTGCATTTGGAGTGATTTTCACTGCTGTCATTGGATAAAAAGGGATTTGTGGAAAGCAAAGAATGATTTTGTCTAATGATACAGGGGTGAATAGAGGAGAAAAAAACCTGGCTGCACTGCAGATAGTTTGCCCTCTCCAGCCCTTGATAACCTTCCAGCTCCCTCTCTCTGCCTCCCCTACCTCACACCGTCACCCACCCACTCCTTCCCACCACCTTCCCCCCTAACCCACCAATCCCTGGGGCTAGCATTTGTGAATTCATCACTGCCCTCACAACCTCGCTCAGCTGTCACATCGCATCTCGCACACACAGACAGTCAATGGTAACTCTGTTAGAGCTTTTCATACTCCACACACCCAATTTCTACCTCTCACTATAAGCCACAAGTAATGCTCGGCCATTTGTTCTGTTTTCTCATTAGCTAGCTATTTCTCTGCTTTTTTGTTAATATTATGGATTTGTTTTCAGAAAAAAAAGAAGTTGATAGAATTAATGATTGGTATGATACTCTGTGTTAAAATGAACATTATTGTACACTTTGTCATAGTTATAAAGACATAAATAATTCTGGGATGATCATTTAAATATAATTCTTTAAATGATCATCCTTAAAGAATGATCATTTAAGGATTATTCTTAATTCATGCTCTAAAGTCTTTGCCTTCATGCTTTAGAGGATGAAGGCAAATATAGCCAATGTGTTTAACAGAGAAGTACTACACTTTTAGATGAATAGTAAGAAAATTATTATAGCAGTATGAGCCTTGGAAAGTGATAATCAAATCCCAAACAAAAACGAGTCTTAAAAAATTCATAGCTTTTTAACATCATATTGACAGCTATTAAAATTCTTCAAAGTTAGCTTTAAATTTAAATATACATTCCTGTATAGTTAGAAACCATTGTAATTTAATGTAAAATTAGCTCTACAGAGCTGTAAGAACACAAATATAGACAGAGACTCATCATCATCCATCATCACAAAATGGACCCCCTGTAGTCTGTAATAATACACCGCAGTTGATATTTCACAGTTCCTTGCTCAGTGTGGCACTCATGGTAACAATCACCAGAAGTGTACAACCCCAACAAAAAAGCATTTACTGCTGAAAGCTGTGAAATATGTAGGTCAGACCTGTATCTAATGTTTATTGAATATTTAAAGTAGAAAGAATTCTCAAGTTCTTTTGTAGAATAAGCTCCTCATATTCATGTTTTCTTTTAACTGTTACCAAGTCAGTGAACTGAATCCTTTTCCCTGTGCTGTCACCATATTGTGTCCTTTGATCCTGCTTTGGGATGAAAAGGATTAGAATATAATGAAAACCTAATGTTGCGCTAATCCATCATTCTTTTCTACACTCGGAAGATCAATAGTCTCACTGTTTGAAAACAAAATGTTCTATTTTGTACTTGTTAGTGATAAAATAGGACATAAATATAAAAAGGGGGTGAGAACATCAAAAACATCTAATGGTAAACCTTGGGGATCAGCATTTTGATGAAAGTAGGGCACACAACAGAAGAATGGGCTTAACTAGAGGGAAGAAAGTGTTTCAGGAAGCTGGTCAGATGCATTGTAGAGAGTGCAGTGTGAGAACAGGGGGTCTAGTGGGATGAGGGAGAGCTAGTGAGAGTATGACAGAAAACAGAACAAAAGAAATATAGAAGTGAGAGAATGATTTGAAGCCCATATTTTATTTACAAATACCATAAAACTGGGTGAAGAAAAATGCACTGCCAATCAACAAGAAAGTAGTAGCACACATCAGAAGGCGTCAATTAAGTAAACTATCGGACTATTAAATCTGTATGAGAATACTGTTTTTCTTCTTCATTTGTTCAGGAGAATATTTGAGTTAGTTCTGTTAATTCTGCAAGATCATGTTTTGTGTTGGTTCAGACTTTTAACCCTGCATGTCAAATCATATGTAGCCTGAAGTAAAGGGATTGATACAAAGTGGTTCAATGAAATATATTACAGAAACCTTCACATTTGATTACACCCTGAGTAAAAGAATCTGAAAAGCTTTTGAATACAGTGAACTTTTGTCGCAGTGGTAGCACTACCTCAACATACAATCTTTAGAAAACTTATTAATTGGGATATGGAGGGGGTCATGTTACAATTTGTTCTTAGCAAGACAAATGGCACAGTTGTTGGCATCTCTGCCTTTAGTATTTTGGAACACATTATCTGCCAATACTTAATCTTCTATGCCATTTTACAAAGTTGGAAATTTCAGAGAAAGGGATCTTTGAGTATTCCTCCAAGCACATTCATGTTGATCTGAAATATAGATGCATGATGCCTAGCCCTCTTACCAGGTTCCAGTTGGTTTAAAAGATTTTATATTGCACTTGCTGCAGGTATGAAAAAAATAAGGCAAGTAGCTTTTTTCTTTTCCCGAGTTATGAAAATCAGCAAGCCCTACTTGAATAACATGTTTGGTTGTCTTTTCCATTTTCAAAGTTGCTTGAAATTAAATGACCTCTGTGACACAATCTTATAATTACACTGAATAAGGAAAAGTGCAAGATAAATAAAAAGAAATTCAGTTATTTCTTTTATTAATAATCAATGTATTTTTTTATTGTTATGGGTACCAGTGACTGTTGCATTGGGGATTTTACAAAAAAAAAAAACTTATGTTTCTCTACTTTATGTCCCACACATCATGCAATAAATTAAATCATTTTAAAGTTTGAGTTTTTTCCAAATTTTATGATTATATTATTGCCATAAAAGTGTTTTACACTTCATTAGCATTGGTACATTTTGCAGATTTTTCATTAAGTCACTAAAACTTATTTCACAGTATATCAGAAATTCAGTAAAAATATAAATAAGCAAAACATTAAAATACTTTAAGTAAGTCAAAAAGAAAAACACTTAATTGCCTTAATTGAGATAACATAGAATTCCTCTAGAGCATGCTTGATAATTTCTATTGAAGGAAGCATTGTTATAAAATGTTTAGGCTAAGAACAGCATATTTCATAGGAAATAATTGAATCATTAGTTAATGCAAATTACAAGACTGACTTATTTAGAACTTATTGAAATATATCATTTAAACTAGCAGAAATAACTTTTTATTTTGAAACAGGAAAGGAATTGTGAAATGTTTTGCTTGGGGTTTTTATTTGTCTGGTTTATTTCTGTATTCTGTTATTTCTCTGTTCAGTTCTATGCAGTGTCTGGTTCACCTGCTACTGTCTGTGCTTTACTTATCAAATGGTCAGAAATCATCAACATCAACATCTCTATTGCTCAGAGTATTTAGGTATTTCAGCAAATGGTATTTTTTTGAGTCTGTATGCTCCAGTTAGTGACTAATCAATTATTAAATTAGTTGACGATCATTTCAAAAGTTAATTCATTACGATTCATCTAATTAATTGTTTCAGCAAAAATTACCAAAGGGCAATTCTTCCTTTACACCATAAAAATAATTTCTTTTAACAGCAAAAGTACCAGGAAGTCAACACTACAGGTCAGTAAGAATGCAGAGACTTCAAGCACACACTTCAGGATGGAGTCTGTCAAATCAATAAACCTCCATGTGCATCTCTTCCAAACCAGCTTGTGACAGCAAGAAAGAGCTTTTTATTCCCAGAAACTTTTCTTTAAGTATTAAGGAACAGAGTAGTTGACCCTTAAGAGCCCTGTCAATAAACTTGGTGAGAACTTTTGGCAGCAGTGAACAAAAGTCAAATTCATGACCAAAGAACATTTTTATATAACCAAATATAAACTCTTCAAAGTTCTCACTTTAGTGCTGAAATGAGTGTCAATTAAAATATTTAAAAACAAGACATTTTTTTTTACATCAGGAATTAAGACAGAGTCTGAAGAGAAGTACAGGTAGTGTTTTTACAATAATCAGAGACAAAACAGAAGAATGTGAAGTGCATTGCAATAATTTTTATGCCAAACCTAAAATATATATACTTTCTGTACTTAATGCAAGTCAGAATTACACTTACTCCAGCACAGGTCCTGCGACTGTATTGGTTCAGATTAATACAGTATTTTGGAGATAAAGTCACGCAAAGCAATGTTTGAAAAGTCGTCACTGTGAATAACCACCAGGATGCATCGAACCAGTGGACCGTCGCCAATGTCGTCTCCTCTCGTGCTGAAATTCATTTTTGCTGACAGCCTCTCTCCCAAAAATCCCCTTTATCACCCTTTCTCCTGGATGTATTTTTGTCGCATGTCAAAGCGAGGTCTCTCTCACTCAATCACAAGGATTCAACCCTCCAGATACAGACACAGGTTTTCAGGTGTCATGAAAGTATGCTTTTATTGGATGCCCCAAAGAAAAAAATAAAAATAAAAAAAAGTTAGGGCTGACCAAAAATAGAATACAATAACACATTGTCAGTCAACTTTAGTGAGTGACGGACTGAACTTGTTATTGAAGTGTGTAGAGCTGACAAATAAAAAAAGAGAAACACAGTAGTCACTTCTTCAATTTCACGCAAGACTGGCTTGCATCATTGCAGTATATCCCTATAATAAAGAGTGTTTGCTTTGTGAATAGTGATTACCTTTCCTTGCTTGTGTCACATGGCCACTTCAAAGATTATACACGCACACACGCACACACGTTTGAAACCTCACAATTTAATTACTCAAGTAAAGTACTTCAGTTATGCATCTAAAGATTATTTGATAAATATCACAATAATAGTTCATAGTGTAGTGATTTCTTCTGTATTTGCTTTTTTGTTATGCTTACAAAAAACTATTTTGTCACAACTTAATCTTCAAATAAATTGTAATAGACAATATTAACTTGAGTAACTATATAAAAAAAGAATTTAGGATTTCATTTATTTACTTATTAAAAAGGAAAAAAAAACATATCCCAATCATCATGTGAACATGTGAAAAAGTAAGTGCTTCCTAATAACTGGTTGGGGCACCCTTAGTGGTAACAGCAGCGGCCAAGTGTCTGAAATGAAAGGCAATTAGCCTTTTACCTTCTATATGAATTTTGGCTCTCTGTTCTTGTTGAAGGAGTTGGAGTAAAGCTACACATTCAAGGACACCTGTCAAACCACCAAGCAGGTTGCCTAACATGGCTGCGCATCTATGAAGGTGATCAATATTAGGCTGACATTGTGGACAGATACACACACACAGAGCACAAGCACCTCCACAACACCGGGAGCATCTCTACTAACTGATTACCCTAACTCACTTATTTACGTGTTCACTTATGCCAGCAAGAAAAATGCTCTGCATCAGCATTAGGCTGCTGTGCTGTGTTTGCCATTAGGTCTGTGATTGCATTATGGGACATAAACATGATTGATGCACATGGAAGAAAGTGGTGATGCTGCAGAGAGAGAATGCTGCACCTCAACAGATACATCTCTTCATTTTCAGGATGGTAAATTTTGATCACTGCTTAAATGCTAAAGGAGGGACTGTTGATTTTAGTATTTTGTTGACCTTTGCAAAAGTAGTCACACCCTTCAAACTTTTTGAGATTTTATCATTTTAAAGCCAAAAACTTTAATGTATTTTTGCAAGATTTTATCAATCAGCACAAAGAAGTCCACATTTATGATGTGAAAGGAAAAATTTGCATGGCTTTTCATTAAAAAAATTAAAGCCCAGTGAGAGTTGTGTAATGTATTACGTTAATACTTTGCTGAACTTTCACTGCAGTAAGAACTGTAAGCCTTTTGGGGCATGCCTATCATCTTTGCATATCTAGAGACTAAATCTGACATAATTATTTGTAAGTTTGCAGAAGCTCAGTCAGACTGGATGAGCAAAGCAAGTTAACATCAATTTCAAGATCTTAACCATCCAGACTTAACATGAGCCTCTTTGCTGCCTTTTTGCTTATTAACAGTCTTGTTACCAGAAAGGTCATTTTTAAGAAAAAGAAAGTATCCTGTTAATTTTGCAGTAGTATTCCACTTATGGATGATTGCCTGCCAAAGTAAATTGAAAGTCAGGATTTTTTCTTAATCAACTGCTTTAAACTTCTCCACAGCACTGTCCTCATTAACTCTCTGCTGAGTATATTGGTCCTCATGATGCTGTTTGTTCACAACATGAAAGAAAGCTCTGAGGCTTTAGCTGAACAGCTGGATTTATACTGAGATTACATTTAAGCACAGGTGAACTCCATTTGTCAGTCAGATGACTGCTGGAGGCAGTTGGTTGCCCTGGATTTTATTTATGGGTTTCATGTTACTTTTATGTATAATGTGACAAAACATGAAAAAACAAAAAAATCAAGAAGTATAAATACTTTTGCAAGGCACTGTACAAATGCTATATTTCAGTCTTTATTGTTATCTATAATCCTGCTTCTTTCCTCTCAAATGTATTCACAAAATTACAGCAAAAACAACAGTTAAATGTTAAGTGTCATTGATTTGTACAAATTAACTTTTAATACTATCATAGCTTTCCATTTGGTCATGAAAATTATTTCATTGGCTTATTCTTAGGATTTCTGGGGAAAGATAAAAAAAATATGTTTTATGAGAACAGTAAAAGAGGCTCCCAAAGATGGCTGCTTTACCTAAGGTGATGCAATGACGCCTACGGATGGCACTGCACTATAAAAACTAGAATGTTCTTTGTCGTAGCAACCCCTTTGTAAATCATTATTTCATTGCCTTATCGTCTGACTGAGGAGTAATTTAACATCATAATATGGCATTTGCCCTTTAGATTAGCCATAGATGCTGAGTCACGGCAGCATTACACATTGTTATGGCCCAAGTTCACACCTACGGACAAGGTCTGATGAGTAATGGCCATAACAAATGTCTTAGTTGTGGTCTTCTTGCTATCTACATTTTCATTTCTTTGACTGGATTTCCTTCCATATCAGGACTGATTAAGTCAGATGTCTGCCTGATGCTATGTGTCGTTCTTTCTTTTTTATCATTGCTCTTTCACATCCACTCATCATTGACATTTAACTCTCAGGAGACCTCTGCTGCTCTGACATCTACTGAAAAAAATTAGACAAACTATTCAGTAAATGTCCACAATACCGTACTTTGTTTCCCTTCTTGTCACTGCCTTCTTTTACTACTCCACTACTTTTTGTATCCTGGCATTCTTTAGTTGGTAAGAAATGATGAGTACTCTCTAGGACACAAACTTTAAAAAATGAGTGACAACTGAATGCTTTCTTTGCTTGCAGGGATACAGTGAAAACATACAGGTTCTCTGCAGGCCAAACCGAAACAACAGCTTTTAAATCTCTACAGCTAAGATTTCTGACAGTGCAATGAAATCTGGGAGTGGCAGCTGTTTCTTCATGGTCATCTGCCAGTCAGAGGCCAGGTGGTTTGATCCCTAACTCTACCTTGTGTTCAATTGTTCTTGAGCAAGACAGCAAGCATCAAAGTTCTCATCAATATGCTCACTGGTTCTGCATTTTCTAGGTGGAAAAGTTGTTGTATTGATAGGATACAAACTTTTAAAACCAAGATAAGTTTGACTGTTCAATGTACTGCTGAGTAAAAGTTGGACCTTGACAATATTAGAATAAGCTTGTGCAGAGAAATCCAATGTGTCTATCAATAATTCATGGGCACACACTGAAAGAAAGGGGGATTGTCAGCTACTAGATTTTCTTTTTCACTTAGTAAAACACAGTAATTTCTGCAGATGATGGAACAAGTTTCTTTTTTCATTTGTATTTGTTTTGCAATCTTCCCCACTCATCCTGATTAAACATCTTTCTAATAGCACTGTTTCAGTTCCACTGTAGATCAGGATCTTTGGTGTCTTCCCGAACGACAGCTACTTTGGGAGATGCACCCCATATGCGGACATGCACCTATCATATTGTATTTCCTGCAAGCCGATGATGGCTGGCACTTCTGTTGACAAGCGTAGATTCAATGTCTCCTAAGCCCAAGCTCTGACAAGATCCTGAAGATACTGTGTCTGAAATAATCCCTCAGAGAAAGGTTGTGGGATAGCTAAGGAGAGGTGGGCATACTAATAAAGAATAGGTTGCTAGCAGAAGGGACTTTTCATTGTCTTGTGGGTCCACACTGAGACACGCGATGCTGAAATAAAGTGACTAATGAAACTACAAGGATTTTGATCATTATTCAGCTGCATTCTGTCAATAACAATGTTTTCAAATACTGTTCATCCTGGTTTCTTGTTTATTCTTTCTTGTAAGGAAGGGAAGTCTGAACTCTATCTTTATGATCACTGAACTAAAATATTTTTCGTACTTTAGAATTTGCTCATTAATCAGAGCTGAATGTTTGTAATATCCAGTACAAAGAAGTGAAAGCCCTCCCTCCCCCAAAAAATCCTTCTTTCTGCGATTTAAGCTTTGCTTTATGTCACAATACCTGTCATATGACCTGAGTGGCGTGTAACAATGTATTTCAGAACACTGACTTTCCCAAAAAGCGTGGCTCTCCAACTCTGCCTTTTTTCAGTTAAGTCCAGTATGACCATGTTTACCTTACAGTGGATTTAACGAGTCTTTGAAACTGCTTAGCTACCATCAGGCAACTGAGCTCATCTTGTATAGTACAATACCCATCATCATCACCACTAGAAAGGTAATGACTAAAATAAACAACCATATTTTGTTCTCCACAGGCCCATCTCTCAGGCTGCTTCACTAACAGATGTCCAGGGATTACTCCATCGCTTTGGAAAGAGGCAAGAATTTTCAAAGTTCTTTCAAAATTTATATTGTTGTGGTGGTGTAAGTAAATTCTGGATTAGCTTAGCCAAACAAGCAGCAGCAGCAGCAGAGAGACCACAGGCAGTCAAGGTTGGTAGCAACCACATCCACCACCACCACTCGGAACACAAGGTCACCTCATGGATGCATTCTCAGCCCCTTACGTTTCACCTGTCAGACCCATGGTTGCACACTAACACACAAGAGCAACTTCTTCGTCAAGTTTGTGACCTTGTGCCTTCCGGAAGGAGGAGGAGCTGTTAGGCAAGAACTAGCAGACTGAAAGACACTCTACTGTACAGAAAAGAGATATTCAAAAGAGGTCTGACTGAGCAAGGAAGTTCAGATGCTAGTCTCCAAAAACCTCAAAATATCTTCGCAGGACCTGCAGGCAAATCTGTTAGGGTAAATATGAGAGTGGATTCCAGTACAATCAGCGTGATACTACACAATTTTTTGCTTTTATTGGATTTTGCCACAGGTGAAACCATGACTTGCTGTTAATGAACAATGTAAGAACCAAACTAATGCTTGCCAGGGAGAATGGGAAGAAGGTCTAGGGCTTCTCTAATAATGATTTTTTTTTTTTAAAGATGATTCTAAAATTGAACTATTTGAACACCAGAGCAGAGGACATATTTGGCATGAACCAAATACAGGATTCCAAAAGAATAACCTCACACCAACTGAAGCATAGAGCTGGAGGGATGCTTTAGTGCAGCAGTCAGCTCATCATCACTGATTCACCATGAATTCTACCAGAGATCAGTGGGTGTTCGAGAAAAATGGATCACACCTAACAAAAAAAAAAAATATGATAATGCAGCATGTGGATGACCACATGATGTGGGGTTACTTCCTTTTAACAGGATACATTTTGAAGAACCCAGTCAAAAACCTAAATACTAAAAGTGAAATGGGGCAAAACTTTTCTAACACTGATATCAGACAGGCAAATCAGAAAGAAAACATCTTTTTTGGATATTCTAACCAAAAAAAGGCTAACAATTAGTAATTGTTGTTACCCCAAGATAAAGAATGGTGACCCTAAACCTGAAAGAAAAACACACTGTGCAAAGGCAGGATGGTCATAAAATCTAGGTTCGCCAGAAGGTGGTGCTTATTGTTATGAGGAAGGTGTCATTGTTTAACACCCTAGCCCTAGCCCTTTTTTTTATTGTCACCTTATTGTCGCAAGGTGACAGTAGTGTGCACTGTGACAGTACACTTGTAGCGAGCAAAAGATACATATATCTGACACATTTCAGTCAGCACTGAAAAGAAAGAATTTACAATTTACAAATGATTTTGCTTGTACATTTCCAAAGTAACTTAGATAAGATTTGTCTTGATTTACTTTTTTCTTTTAATAGCTACCACCCTAATCAGCTGGGCAAGAGCCAGCAGTTATTGAAGTCTAACTAACAAAGGCTCAGTGTTTAAAGTCAGCATTAATTGAAGCTCCTGACCTGTATCTGCATTATTGCATGCACTGCATAAAATAATGATTCACATAAAAAAAAAAAAATGCCACCCTCGCATCAGTTGAGTGGGTGGCAGTGTGTGCTTAGCGTTCAAAACTAATAGCTTCGTTAATCTTCATGTCTTGTTTTCTGAAGCCCTGGTTTTCCGTAATAGATGATGCAAGAGAAGTTCTTTGTGTTTTGTGCCTCTGTTTTCCCTCTTTCTTTGTTTTAAAAGCTATTCTGCCTGTCAATTATTATAGTCCCACTACGACTCTGAACCATCTGGCACCTGAGGTATTGATATAAATTAGAGCTGCAGAGACATTAGGCTCTAAAAGTTAACTCTTTCTACAAAGGGAAACCATTGCTATCAGTTCAGTTCAAGGATAATAGATATTGTTCAATGCTCTACATAGAAAAATTACACAGAAGTTAGAAATTTTACTTTCACCTGCGTTCCATTATATTATTCCAACTCATTTTTTTCAGTTAAAAATTAATTAATCTGTTGTAAAAAAAAATCTGGATATTTGAATACACATACAAAAACAGTTGTTTTATTATCTTTATTATCTGTATGCTCTACAAACCAAGAAACAACATGATGCTGAGGTTGGCTTTTACACGGAAAGCTGAATCAGCTCTTTTTAGATTGAGTATTCCGACAAGACATACAGATTCCTTAAAATAGTGTATTAATCATTTTTTGTTTCTTTTTTTCGATCTGTAATAATGTAAAAAATTATGAGTTTTAGCACTTTGACATATGAGCCAGACCACTCAAAGACCCAGCCTAAAACTTTGATCTTGTGCTGATCTTTTTTGAGGAATGTTTCAGTGATTTCTGTTATGCGAGTTCCCTTGCACAATATCTCAAAAAGCTAGAACCCGTATTCAATCTATAAAATTAGTTTTGAGTTGTTTTTTTTTCTGGATAAGTAAATTTTTTTCAGTTTGCGTATTTTTTTTTTTATTGTGACCTAAAACTACAAAAACATTTACCTGGCAGAGCTAGGAAATAAATTATGCACCCCCTCATTATTATAAGAAACTGTCACATTGTGGGGACATGCAAATTATTTTTTTCCGATCTCGCTATAACGACAAAGTTTGTAGTTTTAATGGGATATATATTTTAGGCAGTGGCAACTGGGGTTTTCTCCAGGGAGGGCTATATCTCCAAAATAGACATATATCAAATATATATAAAAAAATAATTATGGCAATTCAAAGCTAAAAACGCAAATAAGATATCAAAGTAAATTTTCAGATTTATTGTTATTTTTTTTATATACCAATAGGCAATACCTGTTATTTTTATTCAGTTCAATCAGAAATACATTGTTGGCCCTCAAGGAAACAATATGTGGTCACTTCCACCTGCATACCTTCTTCAGAAACTGTTTAGTTTAAATTTTCTGCTAACTGATTATGGGTGTTTGTTTAATTACCTAAACTCTAAGAGAAACATACAGTAGCATGCAGTTTAATGTAACTGTGTTTTTTAACTACTAAAAATGGTATACTGTAAAGCTGCAGGCACAATTTAGTGATTCTTGATTAAATAGACTCATACATTGCAAAGCCCCCTCCCCTCACTGAAACCGCAGTGTCATTTCCACTGTGTTGTATAGATTAAATCAATGATAATGAGTGCTGATTAAACTTAAGAGGGGCTGATGAGCAGATTTTCTGATGAGCACAATCAGTCAAGGCATGCTGGCACGACGCAAGAGTCATTTTATCGTGGAAAATCTAAAGCTGTATACCAGATCCTCTCAAAAAGCCCTTGAACTCAGTAACAATCTTATCACAAGAGAAGGATACAACAGGTCTGCTTACTAGTGGTGTATGTAGAAAGTTAACACAAAATGACGTATTATCTTTTACTGATCCATATAAACATAGAAATATAAATCATGTTCATGCAACCACGTATCATGGTAATTGACCTGTACTTTATCTAGTCCAGAGGACCTCAAAGTGCCTAAAATTACATTCAGTCCTTCACCCATTCACCCTCACACTAACACGATGATGGTGATAAGCTGCTACATTGTAGCCACAGTTGCCCAGGACAGTCAGACAAAAGTGCATTATAAACTATTTCATGCCACTGAACCCTCTGAGCACCAATAGCAGGCGAGGTGGGTGAAGTGATTTCCCCACAGATACAACAACTGAAACAGACAGAGCAGGGGTTCAAACTAGCACCTCACTGAATACAGTGAGGTGCTACAGGACAGGCTTCCAGCAGAGTAGTCCATATATTATGTTTCACAAGTCTATTTTTAAAGGTATATTTGACTTGGCCCACATTGTTGATGTTTTTATGAAGTTGTCGATGGGCATCATCGACCTTCAGGTCTATCCATCCATGAGGGCAATGGTGCCAGTGGTGGTAGGAGTTTGTCCTCTAATCAATGGGTTTTTGGTTATAATATAGTAAAAATTGTACATTTCTATGTGAAGCAATATGATTCAAATGTGTTTAAACAGTTTGAGTACTGGCACATGTATGTTCCATAGATCCAAGTGACATGCATCATCAGTGTACAGTAAAGCAGACTGTAAGAGAAGGCTGCCTCCTGAAACACTCAGACCAATAGTGACGCGACAGTTTCCCAAAATCTTTCTTCAAGTGTTGGTGCACTGACAGAAGGATGAGTGTAAATCCAATGAACACAAACTCTTCTGGATCAGTTTTATTGATGTGGTGGTCCTTGGCTTTTAGCTGAGGGGCAACATTCATAAATGGGGGCACTTTTATTTTGTCTCCCCTGTTTTATAAACTTCTGCTGCTCTTTGCTATTCTCCCACTTCCAAAGTTGGAAAGTAGACTTACTCTCTTTTTCAATTGCTTTGAGCAATCCAATTACAATAACTAGACCTGTGAGAACATTTTTGGACGGGGTAGACACACTGGGTTATGGAGAGTGGCAATTACATGCAGTGATTCATTATTCACTTCAGTAATATGACGTAATCCAATGATTTTTTTTCCTCCACGAGAAGGTAGAAAAAAATCTATCTGTTTTATGTGTTTCTAATTCTTTTAATTATTGACATTATTAACATGACATAACTAATTTCTTTATCTACTTCACTACAAACATCCTCAACAGACATAACAGATGAGCACAATCAATCTACAAAACGGAATAGAAAATAATTTTTCTAATAAATCTAATTCATTATCATTAATAGACAAGCTGCTTATAAAACTTGTATGCAATGTGTGTCCCTAATGACATTGGCCAATGGAGGCACTAATGTGTTCAGTAATTGTATGCAGTGAGTAAACAGTACTCTAGCTGAGAAATTAGCCAGGAGAACGCAAACAAAATATGCTGCAGGATTTTGTTTCTGTTTTTTAGATAGCTTTTACAGCAAGCTTTTGCTTTCATTGCTTTTTCATAAAATGTTATCACATGATGGATGTAAGTCAGTGACACAAAACAATAACGTATTCATGTATTTGTACACATATTTCTTTATAGGTCAGGAATCTTCAATATAAATCAAGGAGATAATATCACTTTTTTATGTACATAGTACTGTTGCCTTTTCAAAATATATTGCTTGGCCTTCCTGGTTTAGGAAGACAAATGCTCTATTTGACATGTCAATTGCAATTTTGCAATAAAATGCTGAAATACAAATAAAAAACTCAGAAGGCAGTGATTTTAAATGTATTGTTTCTTTAAGGAAATTTTATCTAGTTGTCTTTGAGTAGGTCAGAGGTCCTGAAATAGCTGCAAAACCAAAAGTGTAAAAAATGACTTCTGGCAAAATGTGCAGAGAAAATTTTCTTGCAGTAGAAAAATGAAAAGGATTGACATAATCACCTCTTGAATGAAGAAAGGTAAGCTCTGCACCCCAAAAGGTTCAATCTTAGAGTTTTTGACCCCATGCTCCTCTAAGGAGGCAGTGTTATGTATTTTCCTGGCATGTAGTGCCATTTTGCAGCACAATAAAGTGACTATTTTAACTTGCTAAATATATCAAACATGACTTAAAGGAAACTCGTCTGTCTCTTTAAAAACTCCTGCTCTTTTTGAAACTCTGCCTTCAGGAAGTCAGTCCCTTGCAAGGATAAGTGGCATAAACAGTAGATGGATGGATTAATTTATAGCTGGTCAGAAAGACCAAATATGTCACACACATTCACTGCATATTTTCAACTCATCTCATAATTTGTTTGTCACTGGCACAATTGGACATTTATTCTTTGTGCTCTTTCTTGTTGCCTTGATTCCAGAGCTCAAAATGCCATCACAGCTCATTCATCTTAAATCAAGCAGGTCCATTTCTACAATTCCTCAGTGCTCAAGGGCACCAGTTACTCTGTTAAAATCTCCATCTGCCCAGTCCCATCTGTGCTGAAAAACAGCATCACTCTGTGCTGTACAGGTGAAGTTTGTCGCCTGATCAAGGTTAGCAACCATCTGCACATACAGAGTTACAGTTTTTTTTTTTCTTGAATGAGACCATTATTACAGATTATAAAATGTAGAATGCAAAGAAAATTTTAATAATAATATAAAAAGAGCACAGCAAAGTGTGCAATTGCTTTTTTAAATAGTTTTCCAATACACCATCATGCATTTGTCTAGAAATACTCAAACACAAGTGGGAAGTTGATGTTTGCCAACAAAACAGACATTTACTCTCATTAACGTTTTCTAAAACAACGTTAATGACAAAGTCTGCAAAGGCTTTGTTTCTGCTCTAATGTAAGCAACATGTCAACAGCATAAAGTTGTACCCTACAAGTTGTCAATTCACTAATTATTGTAGTTTTTTCATTTATTTGACTACATTAGATTTACTGCTGTCATTCTGTTTTCTTCATTCAACAGCACAAAAAGACAAGGCTGTGCAAGAAGAAACTATCTGACCTTCAAATTAGTGCATCAATACATGACTGAAAACATCCCTATCACATCTTCTCTTTACCCTTAGAGTTCCCTTGTGTCTCACCGAACATTTAAAGTTGAGTAGCAAAATAGTTGAACTCATGCTAGCTCAATCTTGTGATGAATATCTGAGTTCAATGATGAGATGAAAAGCTTTGGGACTTTGGTCCTCCAGACAATTAGGGCATCTATGTTCTTTTTAAATTATCTTATTCACAAATGTGCTTTCAGTTGTGTGATCCAAGGTGGATTATTTATATGTATAATATCATTTACATGAAGGTTAAAAAAATCATTAAAATAAAAAAATAAAAAATGTGAACATTTGGTTTTGTGTTTTATTTATGGTTTGTTACATGTGACTCTTCACTCTTTTTCCTATTTATTATTTTCAGCTGTATTCCAGTCAGCTGACATTGAACTTCAACTGCATCCCTTAGATCAAAGACAGCCTGGAGAACATTTTATGGGGTCCTATGTTTGTAAAAAATGTTTAATTTTTAACAGAACCAGGATTAGTCACAGTGTTTAAAACATTCTACCAACTGTAAATAATTGTAGTGGTAGAATCGTGCTGGTTGTTTTGCTGATAGGGGTTCTGGTTCACTGCAAACAGTAATATTGAAGATTGAGTACCACTTTCGACTTCCTCCTATTTCCACATATTAATACAATTGCCCCTTATGGCAGACTAAAAGCTGTGACTTTGCCCCAGTGTGATCAAATATCCAGCCAGAAATTTGACAAAAATGTATTGATAACTGAAAAAGCACAGATGTATATACATGTATGTATTTGTTTCATGATCTTTGTGTTTCTTTGTTTTAACCCTTTCTGTGTTGAATTTTGTGTTAAGTATTGATTCTTTATTATTCATTGTTCTAATCTATGTTTTGTATCACTGGCTACTTCTATTTGCCTTCTGCATACTTAGTTTCATTTTAATAATCCCTTCTTACAGTTTAAGTGACCCATTTTCCTTCTCAGTATCCCAGGTATCCAGCTGTCATTTTTCTATCCTTTTCTCTGTTTGAGCTCTGTTCCTTCTTTGTGCCAAATTTAGAGCCACCCCTGGCTTTCTCACTTTACATTTTGAATTTCTACTCATGGACATCTTTATGCTGCAATTTTATAAAATTAATCGACATTTGAGTCACACTAATTTCCATAAATTTTTACTGTCAGCATTTTAGTTTAGTATTGTTGTCTGTCTTTTTAACTTTACCAACTTTCCAAGTTGGTAAAGTTAAATGTTTGGTTAAGTAGGTTTATTAGGTTAGGTTCAGTAGGTTAGGTTTATTCCAATATAAAAATAAAACCCATGTGTTATAGCAGTGTTTCCCAACCCTGATCCTTATGGCACACTTTGATACGCCTGATCTCTGCTTTGATCAGGCGTATCAAAGCAGAGAAATATCTAAAACATGCAGGGCAGTGTGCCTCGAGAAGCACTGTGTTATAGTAAAAGAAAGCCCTGGACATCCTCTTGGCCCCTGGTTTTAAATCAACTTGGAATGACCAAAAGTAATTAGCTATCAAGTCATTTAAGCTCAAATTTGGAGTAAATTTGTAGAACTTGTTTGATGTAATAAGCATTAAATTGTAAAACCCACACCTAATTTATAATTGAATAGTGTCTTTGCTGCATTACTTATTGGGTTTCCTTGTGACTCTTGAAAGTGGAGTCAGTTTGTCAGGAAGTGAAGTTTTATGCCCTGTGGAGGACCAGACTGGAACCTCGTGGCAGCTCAGCAAACGGGGAGCTTTATTTTTAGCAGCTGAACTACAGGAAGTAGAAAAGGAGGCCAATTCTACCTGGCAAGATATGTAGGAATGATGACATCGGCTCAGTCGAGTGTAAACTAAGCATGGAGAGGTTGGTACAATTTGATAGGCTGAGCACTGTTGGGGAAAAGAAGGAATGAAAAGTAAAACAGAAAGACAAAAAAGACAGTTTAGAGCAACAACAGAAGTCCCCACTATACAAACCTGTTCCTGTGAAAAACTGTGTGTTTCTTAAAATGCTAACATTTTAAGAAATGTCTAGCATAGACAGAGGAACTGTTTGGAAAGTTAGGCTAGTTAAAATGTCTTGCAAAAGAGTTTATACTTGTTGAACATGTAAACACATTGTCATATTAGAGTCACAAACAATCAATGTATTTTAATGTTTTTGCAATACATTAAAATACATACTGATATTTTGCAATAACAAAAAGTAGTTCAAACTTTACAGGTGGAAGAAAAATTATTCATTGCATCATAACCTCAAATGCTATGATAATTGATGGAGAAGCATGTGTAAAAATAAATAAAATAATGTTTATGTAACCAAAGATGAAAAACAAAGGCACTGAGGAAGAAACCATAAGAAATGGAAAGAGTTTATGAGGGCACTTGGGTATGGATGCATAAATAATGTACTGATGCAAAACTTATGCACTAAATAAACAAAAGGGGAGGGTAGAAATACGTTAGAGCAAAAAAGAAGAATGGGTTTTAAAGGCTAAGGTTTTGGGTCCAGGTTTCCCAACCAGTCCAATAGTCTGTTGCAGCTTAAGTTTAGAAGACCAGAAGTATTTTGTTGTTTTTTGAGAGGATGGGCGATTGCAAAAATAATCTAACTCAAATGTTTTAAATTAACATTTCAGAAGCATAAAATGCCATGATTCCATTATCTGTGCTTTCCCAAATTATTTGAAGGTATTAAATTTTTTGAGAGTGTAAACTTTGAAAAAGGTTTTTATTTTTATTTTTCCCCCTTTCTCTCATTATTCTGAAATTTAACAAGTAGAAATGATTTTGGTATTCATCCTGACATTACATAACAGAAAGTTTTGTATATTTTATGAGACATGAGAAAAAAAAACATTTATTTTATTTTTATACAGTAGCATCTGTTTTCAAATGTATTTTTCATATCATGTCTGACTATTTTGGAGTTAGTTTTAATTTATCCATGTCATGCAGCTCTCTTTTATATTGTCCTGCCAACCCAGAGAATACTAACTGACCCTCTGAAATCTCAGACTTGGCTCAGTGTGTGATTGGTGGTACTGCACATCAGAGATACAGCTCATCTCAGACACTGTTGCTTTTCAGTGATTCGTTCAGGTGCCAGAAACCAGTGAAATAGAGATTCAGTGACTGCAGGGCTTGAAGAGGCAGGCTTTTGTTGCTTTGTTTTGTTGTTCTAAGCATTGCTGGTTTGGTGCATGAAAAGGGGTGAACTGCCAGCCACCATGCTAATATGCAGCTTGATGCGAAGTATAGTATGTGCTCTTACAAAGCTTTCCTTTGTCATTCAATATATCGTAACACTGTTCTTTTCAACAGAAGAAATAATACATTGTTGTTTTCAGATTTTTTCTGTTTTTCTTTCAAAATTTTTTTACACAAAGATATATAATATACTAAAATACATACTATATATATGCACCTTAGATAGATGTGACTGCACTACCTCACAAAACAGAGTCTGATGATGACTTGGTTGATTTCTGCTTTGCTGTCATCTATAGGCCTGGAACCACTACTGCCACCATTTGTGATGTAGTGGTGGTTCTTCTGATTGATTTTATTGGTTAGCATTTTTTTTTTTTTTTTGGGTTCTGACATCTCTCATGAGCACTGAAATCTTACTGTTCTTAAGCAAATTGGCAACACACCTGCATTTCATTAGACCATACCATAATAGAACAGGTCAAACCAAACAACAAAATCTAAACAGAGATAAAGGAATAACATTATTAATCTAATTTACAAACTCATACTACATAACTAAATGGTCTGCAAAATGAAACATGTAATACAAGGCAACTAAAAAGGTTACTTTAAAGAACAAACAAACAATGCAATACAAAAAAGAAACCACTCTTTTGGTAGAGCCCAGTGATGCAATCAGTGACACACTGCCATTTAAGCAGGAAATGCTCGGCTGGCCCCTCCCATGCACCTGCTCAGGCTGTAACATCTGAAATGGACAAAGAATGGTGAGTAAAAAAGAAAAGCAAATAATTTACCATGCATGTACCTTGAACCAAAAGAAACATTAATAATGGTCCAGAAGTGTAGCATAGCATAAAGGTACCACAAACAAACCCGGGATAGTGATTGAAGCAAAATTGCAACCTCAATGTTTAAATTAAAGCATTATGACCGACTATGGCGTGCATAGGTGAATCAGCAATAAGAATAAGGGACATGTGGTAAACACAAACTGAACCACTTTGTCACAGGGAGGGAGGAATGTTCTGATAAAAAAGGGCTTGTGATTTTCATTTTAACTCTTTAGTCCAGAAATGTGGTGGAGATTATTTTCACATGCAGAACATAAACAGTGCTACCTCTCAGCCTCTTGACAGCCATTTCTGAACAATTTGAGCACATTCTTTTTGATCAGTTATGTAAAATGTCTTGTCTTTGTCTTGCCCCTTTTGTCCCATATTTTCTCTAATCTCTGGTGACCACTTTTACAATACCAACACATGTAAATAATTCTGTGGCACTGACGACTAATGTCTTTTGTAGTGACATTGTGTGAGTTCTCTACGAACTGTAGCTTTAAAGATGCAAATGAAAATATATCACAAAAATCCTACTGGGACATCTGAACTTTATTCGAATCAAGAAAGCTTCTCATTTATAATTGATGGTGGATATGAAAAAAAAATCTGAATACTAACACTGAATCAAAAGTTTTTGTGTGGACATACATATGAAAACAAGTTATTGGCGCTTTTATCTTTAATTCTTCCTCCAATACATTTGCCTATTTTTCAATGCACAGGATACATCTCACATTACATTTGCAAAAAGTTCTGAAGTGGTTTTAAATTAGGAATATTTTTTATTTTTTTTACCTGGCGTTTTAACAGGGGTGTGTATACTTTGTTTTTAAAGCATATTTGCAGTGTCCACAGTGCCATAAATTGCCAACCGTTGGATGTTTCGTTATTCTTCCTAGCTTGTGTATTTTTGTTTCTGCAAAAACGTTATCAATAAATAATGTTGGCGGCATCTAAAAGTGTGACTGAAATGCTAATTAGATTTGGTTTCTGTCTCCCATGTCCCACTGTTGGTTTCTGGTCTTCCAGGGAGTTATTTTTGAGCCAAATGTGGGTCACGACTCACAAGGTGTTATTTTTAAGCATCAGCCCCTTTAGCCAGCTTCTGAGCCACAATAAATTCAACAAGGCTTGATTTGCATTTTTAAAAAGGACAGCTTGGAGGGCTGCTGTACTTCCTTGGTACTATTTCTGTCTTTTCTCTCTATAATTTCTTCTCTGATGCCAGTTATTTCAGGAACGCGTACACTGAGGAGATGCTATGTCTGGCTTTGGTAACATCTATTGTGATGTGATTAAGACACCTACTGCCTGAAGATGCTGTATCTTCACAGTAACACTATTCAAATACACAAGAGAAAGTACAGAAAGATGCTGGCGTAGCACTGGTTATAACACAGATGGACTTTAATTAGTTTCCAGGATCTATGTGACAGTCCTCAGCATCTATATTTAAGCGTTGAGAAGCTCTCCTCATATTTGTTCCGCAGTTTAACTTTGCCATTAGTGTTTGGCTCTGGTGACTGACCACATTTTGGCATGGGACTAAATTACGATATGGCTGCTGTAAGCGTGGGTGTCGCTGATGGCTTTTCTACTTGACCCCTTTTCCATTACAGAGTTTGACTGAGTATTTAATATTCTGCTACTATTTTGGGTCTTTTCTCAAATCCAATTAGGTTCCCGAATTTACTGGATTACGACACCACCATTGGGATTTTAAAAGCCTCAGTTAAGTCTTTGCAGACTTATCATAGACATTTTAAAGTGAAAATATTCCAAACACACTCATTTGGGTGTCGAAAGTTGCATATACAGTAGCTTTGCAATAAGTTGTCAGTTTGCTTACTGTTGTGATCAGATGTTAGGCAAATATGTTTTTTATGCAAGTATTAGATTTAATAAATTGGACTTGATATCAAACTGGGTCTGCTGCAGACATAATAATTCACATTTTGAATCAATTAATCAGTAACACTTCTTTATATTGCATCCGGTTTGAACATGGCTTGGGCATTCATAACATCTATTGTAATCTTAATTTGGCTTAAGAATTTACTTGGTTCTAACAATCTAAAAGACGAATGAATTAACAAATGAAAACCAAAAGAGTGCAGGATGAAGCTAAAGCTTGTGGCACCTGTACCAATTTTAACTTGAAAATCACACCTGAGAGTTGCCATAAAAAGTGCAATATTAGATGCAATCCTTGTCAACATTTGTCATGATTTTGTCCTTTTATTGATAAAATATTGTTGGAGCTAAGATGAACATAAAAGTAAAAAATATTTTTATGTTTTTAGAACAAGAGCTCCAGAACTGAACATCTGTAACAGATCCACAATAAGGTTTTAAATTTGTCTGAAGCAGGGTAGATTAAAACCTCAACTAAAAACACATTTATTTTCTCTCTTTGAAGTGCTTCTAAACATGTTTTGGGAGCTGATTATTCTTTGCTTAGTACATGATTAGAAGTATTTTAAGATCTACTTAATCTCAACATTTAAGTGTGTGCAATTGTATAAGGAATGGATTTGCCGATTCACAGTGAGGTTTAACACATATGGTTTTGTTTGATGATAAAAAGATTGACTTTGTGGGATTTACAGTTTGACATATTAAGTCTTGACATCAAAACTTTAGATTCCACTTTTACCCCAAAAATCAGATACACTCAGTCGAATATGGGTCGCACAAAGTTTAAGCAGACAAAACAGATGGTGTGGAAAATGGAGTGAAGGGAACAATAGGTAAAACCAACACTTGCTAGAAAGGGCTGCCTAAGGTATCACCTAACACCCTTTACTGAAGTGCCTCGACCATCACGGGGCACTTCAATAACCATTCACACCTTCAAACGTGTTTAAAATATCCCATATTCTGGTCAGGAAAGCAAACAACTTGTACATGACAAAAAACATCAAAATCATTCATAAGAAGGGAGATCTATGCATTTTCTTGTTGTGAAAATGCATAGATAAAAAACAAAAAGAGTCTGGGTAAAGGTAAAGAAAAGGCAGATTTAGTGTTTAATCTTGGCTTTTTGTCTGCCGCTCGCTTCCTCTCAGAAACCGGCACAGATTCTGGCGTTAAGTCAAAGTTTCCTTCTATGAGGTGTCGGCAGCAGAAAACGGCCACAACCACAGAAAAAAGTTTAACTTGCAAATGCATTGCATTTTTCTTTTTTCATTCTGAATACATAATTTGTTCTCATTAAGCCATTGTTTAATTAACTCCAGGTAATTTTCCATTGTTTCCAAATGTTGTTAAATCATTAACATGCAAAATATACTTTAGCAGATTTGAGACACAAAAGTATCCTTGTATATCTCAAACATCTTTTTTGGGAAAAAAGATGTTTCTACCTGGAATCTGTCAAGTAGATGTGTAGCTGCCTACGGGCGACACTTAAAGGTTCGAGGGTGAGCTCTCTTGCTTTCTAACCCAACTGTTTGCTCTGTCATAGTAGAATAAATGCTTTAAGGGAAAGAATAATTCAAGACTGAGGGACAATGACACACAGTTAATGGCAATGGAAAAACAAATCAATTGCAATAAGTCAGCAGCAAGAGCATCAAGGCAATTGAAGGCTGCCTGTGGGGAAGAAGATTCATCAAGTAAAAAAATATATATTTTTTTTGGTATTTAGTTATGTCCTTTATCATTAGAAAACATTTGAGATGTTTATTGAAAGTAATCATTCTTTCCAATAAGCCTCCTGGATGTTTACATACACAGCGATTATCTGCAGCTATAACTCATTGTCTTCTGAACCAAATCTTTACTTTCAGTATTGTGGTAATGTTAAACCACACAGATGTGTGTGGAAAAATTAGACTTTTAACTACTTCCTTTTGCTGTAACTATGTTTTACATAAGCACTATGGCCTGCTAGTTTAAAGTACCCTAAAGACACCAATCTTAGGAGGAAATTTAGTCCAACACATCCAAACAGCAATGTTGGCCAGAACTGGAGTAGAAATTACAAAATCTACACAGACAGCCAGAATTTTAGCTGCATCCACAACGCCCTTTGTGAAGCCTCAACTGTTCTCCTGGGGCACTTTGATAACCATTCACACCTTCAAACATCTGACTAAAATATTCCACTTTCTGACCAGGAAGGTAAACATCTCACAGATGACAAAAAGACACAAAAACGATTCACAAGATGGGCGCATGGTCCCTGAGTTTCTATGGGAGAATTCACCCTCAAGCTTATGAGGCTAAATCTTACTTTTGGTGGTGAGAACTCAAGTAACCTTCCTACTGAGAATCAGAAAGAGAACCATTTTGGATCAGTAAAACCATTGCTGAGTTCTGTGTTTTTGAAACTGTCCCATGTGGGACACCAATCATGAAAATTCTGGCATTAAGTTTTTTTTTCCATTATACATTTGCCATGTCACTTCCTTTTCATGTCTGTGTTTTAACAATATGCCCTCAGAATGATCTCTAACTTACACTGCGAGATCATTCATTATGTAGCACTTTTAACTATGAGGTTTGTTCACACCTGCTTGAGGTGACAAGTTAATGCCATTTTGTATGTAAATGGTTCCTGCTTCAGGGGTTTGCAGATATACTCACAGAGGCACTCATGGAGAAAACTCTTACCACCGGGTTGTTGGCATCAACATTCCTACTACATCGTGATTCAAATTTAAACTGTCAAATCTTTTAATTTCAAACATCATTGCTTTTGTACTAATAAAATCAAATTTAACTGGCTGCTTATTTTCCTTTTAATGCATTTCAGCAGCTGTTTGACGTCACTTCTCAGGAAGTGAAAGAGGATTTGTCACCTTTTGACACTTTTGAGCCACACAGTGAATAGGTGGTTAGCACTTGTTGCTTCACAGCAACATTTTGGCCACAAATGTTGACAGAGTCCATTCTATGTGAAATTTGTGAGCTTTGGTTTTATCTGCTTTCCATCCATAAGACTTAGAAATATGCATGCCAGCTTAAACTGAAAATCATAAATTTTAATCAAGTTTCAATGTGTGGATGAATAGTTGCTTAACCTTGAGATAGTCTGGCCTCTATCTTGTGCCAGTTGATTATTGGCACCTGTAATTTAGAATAGATAAAATAATCCAATCCAACTGTACTTAGAAAGCTCTTGGAGGCAGTTGAACACAAACAGCGTTTACAGTGAGGGCAGTGCGCTGTGACCTCGTCTTCGGACGTTGTGGGTTGGTGGTCAGAATAATTCCACCTCAATCCCACCTTCCACTGAGGAAACAGCCTGGGAGTCAAATATCACTGGCTGATCAATCAAAAGCACCCTTTCACAGGACAAGAACATCCAATAGGGGTCCATGAAATCTGTCCCACACCTTACTCCAAGTCAACCCTGTTATTTAGAGCACCTCCTCAAAGAGCAAATCGACAACCTCCCCTCTTTTCACCCCCTAAAAGTTCATTATTGCCATTATTCTTTTTATCTACGTGTTACAGATCTCCATCTTTTCTGCATGCTAACTAGTTTCTTGACTGCTTGATTTCATCCAAAATAATTATGAAAATAATTTTTATGTGAAATTATTAGTAACTTAACCATTTTCAAGAAAACCTCATCCATTTGTTGGACTATATAATTTCAGTTTTCTACACATAATCCTACTTCTGTTACTGAAGAGACATTTTGATGAGGTTGTAAATAGTCAATGCTTTTGCTAATTACACATCAATGATCTGATTGATGATTTGTTTTCAGATGTTTAATCCTCCAGAATTTGACTAGGCTGACAGTGAATTTGTCCTGAAGGTGTGTTTAGTGGCACAACTGAAAGTGATTATTATTTGTTCCAGACAAAACAGAGATGCATCACCTTGACATCTATGCCTTCAGATTTCTTTCCATGTACTTTGTGTTTGTCTGTTTGAGCTCATTAAACGTGGCTAGGAGACTAAGTGAGTAGTATGTCCCGAGGAGGAAGCTTGTCTTCCAAAAGCATTACTGTAACACAGCGTGTCTATCCTCTGGGTATGCTTCTCTGCCTGTCCCCACTCTTTTGTGGCCCCAAGCCAAACTACGTATGTATATTTGATATTAGTAGGAAAACTGCTGTAAGGTATAGAAAATGTCAGAGAAGAGAGCTATTTTTATCAGCTGGCCTTGATTCTTCTGTTCCCTCCCTTTTTTTTTTTTTTTTTAGCTTTTTATATCTATGCATGCAGCATGCTCCTTTTCACCATTAGGAATTATACCGAGTGCTGGCTGGGTATCACCGCCCCCTCTTTCACCTCCATGCCCTGCCCACTTCCATACTTTGAAGGCTGATAAATGTGTCAGGCTCTTCCACCTCACATGAAAACAGAAAAGTTGGCCACTCTGAAACATGCAGCGGAGCTATCGTAGCTATTTTTAGATAACTTGCTTTTTAATTTGATTCAGCCAGTGACAAATTAATCAAGTGCCGAGCCAAGTGTTTAAATAGATTCTTCCAAGAGCTATTCAAAAATCCATTCCTGCAGTTATTGATACATACTTGTCCTCACTGACATTGTAGTGCTTATGCAGGCAGGAGAACTCCTCCTCCAATGTGTGAGCTGAGATTGTCGGGAAAAAAAATGCATATATCGTTTTATGTGTGCTCATAGAAGTCCACTCAAATGCAAATGTTTGAGTGGAAACTACATAGAGTGGAAACATCCAACTATATCTTTTATAATCACTAAGAATGAATTGGTTAATTGCAGAAAATAAAGATCAATTTTTTCCCTCCTTTGGCTTTTCTCTTTAGATGTTTGGAAATGATTGTTGACTACCACTTTAGAACCCATGGAGACGATGATTTCTCAGTTGCCTTTTTCGCATTGTTTCAGAGACATATTCTGAAAAGAAACAGAGAGGAGAATAATATGACTCTGTGATTAAATCTTTGTCTAAAAATAGCAAATTTGTGAGCTGTCATTCTAGAACAAAAGAGGAATGTTTTCCTTTTTCAAATGGGAATAAAAATGTAATGTTCCTTTGTCAGACTGTTATTTTTGGTGCTCAATGTGGAAAGTGTAATTACAAAGTAATATGTTGCTTTTTTCACTGCAGACTGGGCCATACTTTAGTGAGGCAGCAGTTCGGTTGTCACAATACATCTATTTATTCTGATGATTTTCGGCAGAGTCATTTTGGTTCATCATGTTTTTGTACCACACAGTCTTGCTTAATGGCCAGTATACAAAAGGGTTATATACGAAGAACTAAAGAGCGGACCTTAAAGGTTCTAATGTGAAACTTTATAATACGATGTCAAATATTGTAAAATAGCAATGTGTATTTAAGCCTATCTTTACCAACAGAGTAAAGTAATGTGGTTTGAACAGAAGCTATGTCAGTGTTTTTAACAGCAATATAGTTCGCTGCTGAACTTAACCACTCACATGAAATAAAGTCAAAAATGTAGACCCTACTGTCTGTAATACTCAACCATCCCTAATGCCATGGGAACCATTATTGTTAAGACTATGCAACCAAGCACTAGTACTGTGTCAGAAGGAGGAATAAAGAATGTTTTATGAAGGATATATATATATATATATATATATATATATATATATATGGTTTTGGAAAACCTATTCCAATTAGGAAAAATTTAGGTGTGATGTGTGCCTTAAAATCAATGTAACATACATGCATAAAAGAATGGTGTGTGTAGCAAATGTAGTGTTGATGTTGTAGTTAGTCATATTTGTTAGAACTCTTGGTAAAAATGTGTAAAACAAATAAACTGCCAATTTGACACAAGCACAGAATTCATCATACTTTTCTTCATTTCCAGATCTAAATCCTGCAGAAAGAGAAGAACTGAACTAAAACAAAATGTTGAAAAGACAAAGGAATGGCATAGACAGATGGCGCAAACAGTAATGCGCCAAATTAGTGAAATGTTTTTAAGAAAGCCTAAGTACTGTTGTATTTTTTTTATTTTTTAAAAAGGATCAAGAGGACAATTGTATCCCTGATTCTGTTTGATAAACATTATAGTTTAAAAATGGTAATAAATTGGAATATTTACACCCACATTTAAAGCAATTTTGCCCCTGGAAATTTCAGTGTTAGATTGTGCTACTGTAGCTAAAGGTGAACTCATTTTGAAGCTTTAAGTACAGCTTTACAAGGGGTAGCAATAAATGTGGCCAGGTCTGTATGTGTAGTGCCCAACTGCTTTGGGCAGAATGTCTGAGTCTTGCAGAAAACATTACTACCATGTTACATTTGATGTCAGCGAAAGCATTAATCAAGGCTATGTTTGTAATTTGGTAGGCCTACATCAGGTCGTTAAAAAAAACTACAGACAGTTTTTTAAAGAAAACGTTTGTAAGAAATGGACACTATATTTGGAAGTGTCCTCAAGGCCCTGGTCCTCAAGGCACACTTCCCTGTATGCTTTAAGGAGCATTTCCCTGCATATTTTAGATGTGTCCCTGCTTTGATACACCTGATTCAGCTGATTGATGTTCAGCAAACACCTTTAAATCAACCATCAACTGAAAACAGCTGGGATGGAAACACCTAAAACATGCAGTTCCTTGAGGACCAGGGTTGGGAAATACTGACATGGTGTAAAATTCAAGGTCTGTAAAATCATCCTTGGCTTTAAACAGCAGTAAGTGTACTCACAGAGGTAGAGGAGAGAAAAGAGCAAACACCGGTTATGAAAGGGTGTATATGGAAAATGAGAGGTAGTGACAGAATGAGAAGACGGAGGCTGTGCAGCTGGCATCAGCCTAGCACATTCATTTTGAAAGGCCACAAATCAGTCAGTGCTATGTGAGTCATTGTGCACAACTTGAAACGGCAGCCAGTGTTGGCCAGTGATCAAATAGGACTGAGTATGCAAATGAACACACTGAAGTGAAGATGGAATGCATTTTGCTTTTAATTTACTAGTTCCTTTTTTAAAGCTTGTTTACTGTGCAAGTAATAAATGCAGTCATGTTTATCCACCTTGAGAGAGCAGCTACTGACCCTGTGTGGTCCAGCCATGCATAAATGGTAACTATTCCCTAGGGGCTTGTAGTGTTCAGAAAATACTTAGTTTAACTGTATGTTGAGTTGTGTGAGTATAACTGACTAGCACAATTTTATCCAGAGACAGCAGCATTAGGCCTTACTCCTCCTTTACTGATTAAGGCATTTATTGAACATCGTGTAACCTACACAAAACCCACTATGTTCTGTTGGATCAAAATGCACATCCTGAAATGCAGGTTGAATACATTATGGGGTATTTCTTTTGTTCCCACTGTGTGTCCTTGTTAGAAATAAATTCAGAATAGAATTTTTTTTTTTTTTTTCATGTTCAGCAGCCCTGACATGCGGTACAGCACAATAATGAGGTAGGTGATATTTAGTGGGTGGCCTTCCAGACTAAAGCAAAGTGAAAGCTGCATGCTAGGTTGTAATTTGTTTCTTATAAAACCCCAGTTCAGTGTCTGACTTCATTACGTCTGAGAAAGTGTCACAAGCTGTATTTCACCAGTAAGTAACCAGCAGCTTTAAGCTCATAAAACCTTTAATCTCAAGGGTTGATGCAAGATACTGTACCGCCTCATCTCTGCTGAGCTTTGTTGCACAGGACTGCAATTTCATGGCTTTCATGCAAAGAGCCTGCATGTTGAGCTAAAAAGTAATACTACAAATGGATACTTATGATGAATTGAAAGTTGACAATATATTGCCAGATTTTTTTTTTTTCTTTTAAATTTTTGTAGACAACATAAGGCCTAACATTTTTTATATTCCCATTTATTCGTTAGTACTGACGAGCTTTTCATTTCAGATTTTTAACCCGGTCAAAAACAATTGGATGGAATATTTTTCTATTAATGCTTTGGAAAATGCTGACATGGAGGGTAACTAGTTCTATAACGTACAGCTATTCTTGCAGAGTTTCCAGCAAGATAGATTTCTGAAGTTGGTATGTCTGGAGTTTCTAAGAAATCAAACACTTCAAGATGTAGTATGTTGTCATGGCTCAAAAACATAGTGAAAGTTGAAGCTCTCAACTGTTTAATAGCACTACTGGCAATTTATTTCGCCTAAAAGCAGTGACACTTAGATCTGGACAACCTCTGTGAACATGTTCCTTTAGTATTTAGGCAGAAAATTGGTTTTGGCTTGTATACTTACAAGTAG
The DNA here is from genome assembly GCA_903067095.1 of Girardinus metallicus. Taxonomy (NCBI): domain Eukaryota; kingdom Metazoa; phylum Chordata; class Actinopteri; order Cyprinodontiformes; family Poeciliidae; genus Girardinus; species Girardinus metallicus. The sequence continues at coordinate 98,593 of CAEGAE010083018.1, read as the reverse complement.
CTAGTAATTTAGTTTTGCAACACAAACATCCTTAACTGAAATGTAGCATTTCAACATCCAAACTCCCATTTCTGAGACACGCTGAAGCATAATGTTATAGTAGCTTTTTGAGGACTAGGAGCAAATTACATTGAATTGTTTTTCTTTTTTGGTGTGCCACTTCTTTATTTTATTTGGTTTCACAATCTAAACATAGCTGGATCTGTTTTTTTTTTTTTTTGCTTCTCTGCTGTCATATTTTTGACCTTGTGTGCTTCAATTTTTTTCAGATAATGGCTGTATTTTCTGTCTTGAATTAACCTGGAAGTACTGTTATAGGCCTGTGTATTGTGCATTGTCAGACCCTCTTGCTGAAAGAGGTCTGTCTTTAGCACAAACTACACATTTCCCCAGAGGACTCTGGGACCTGAAGCAGCATTCGATTGTGTCTGTGTCTCCAGAGCCTTTTCATTAACTGAAGCGTGATGGTTTCCACAGCTTGTTCCACTTTGCCTGAATCAAATATTACTCACTTGCGAGGCCAGCCAAACCTCCATTATCATATTCATTACCTATGGTACTGCACGCCACACATGCAAGACTGAACTCCCCCTCTGACCATATGCAAGCGAGCAAGACTTCCCGTTAGAAAAATGACCTTTTCTCCTTGGTTAATATTAGACTTTTAACTAAGTTCTTTCCTCATTGTCTTGTTCAATCCAAGATGTGACTTGTGCACAGAGAGACTACCATCAGCACAAAATTAGTAGGACTTATTAAACTTTTCAGTTGAGAAGAAAAGAATTAAAATCAACATAGCAGTACCTAAAAGGTATAGATAATTTAATTTACTCAATTATTTTTCAACAGCTGTTTTTCATGGATTGTTTCTAAAAAATATACATACATATTCTTTACACATATAACACCTAAAGAAACAAAAGTGAAAGAAAGATGAAATATAATTTTTATTAAAATAAAATATTTAAGACGCCTCTCATATTGTGTTAAAGAAAGATTTTACAAATGTACTTCTGAGCTGAAGGGTCCTTGAGCTGGTCTTTGTTGGAGCTAAATTCACTCAGCACCAAAATCCAGTTTGGACAACTAATTGAACAAAGAGATTGAATGATTGATTTGCGTCTAAATCTTTTCCTACAGATGGCCATAAAACAACCTTTCTGCATAATCAGTAGTTTTGTACTCTGATTGTTGAAATGCCCTTGGTCTACAGTGGGCAATAGAAGTGCCACAACTTCGTGCCATTTCCTGTTTTATTCCATTTCTTAGTAGTCCTTGTCACATAAATAATTGTGCATCACTGGTCTCTGCGTCAGTCAGTCCTCAGCCCACAGTTGCTCTGGAAAATTGCCTTTTACTTTATATTACTCTTCAGCTAGGAGCATGGAAAAGCAAATACTTTAGATCCCTGGGATGATCTAGGGAACTTTAAGAACAAATAGAACACTGATTTATTTTTGTTTATTGCAATGTTTGTGACAGATTAAGAAAGTATAATGACTCATTCCTAACTCATGCTGTCTAGACTATTTATGTAAGACTGGCTTTTGAACTATTTTCTATATTCTATCCATATGTAGAAGTTTTTTTTGTTTGTTTGTTTTTTTTTCTTTCTCATATTGCAGCTATTTACAGAGGCAGTAAAATTGCACACATTTATTATTCTGTGACAATGTTGGCAACAGTGGTAGGAGTTCGGCCCTCAATTGGTAGGTTGCTGGTTGAAGCCCTGCTCCATCTGCCTCTGTCATTGTATCCTTGTGCACAATGACAGGACACTTCACCTGCCTCGGCTGCTGTTGGTGGTGGTCAGAGGGCCCGGTGGCATTGGTGCATGGCATGGCAGCCTTGCCCGGGGGCAGTCTGACAGGACAAAAAGAATGAACAAGAACAGAATAAATCACCCTGAATACATGAAGCTACACAAAGTACTTGGAGAGAAAATAGGTGTGTCTGATTCAGTAAATGCAAAAGAGCAGTGGTTGAGCAGTGGAGGATCAGTCAGGAAAAGCCAAACACAAGGTGAACATGGAATTCAGCTACATATCTAAATAGAACATGAATAAAAATGACAAGTGAAAAGCATCTTGGCAACATGTTGCATTGAAAACAGGAAGTACATAGAACAATGGAAAAGAGACAGACTAAGAAAATAAAGGAACAAAACAAAAACAACTAACCCTAACCCACTGTATGTTTGAGAGTTGAAGAATGTTTCAAACTACATAATTTACACAATCGATTTTCATGTATTTTTTTTAAGGGCTTTTGTGACCCAAACTAAGACTTAAGTAACAAAAGGAAAAAAACGACTATTAACATGAACATAAATACTGTTCTGCAGCTTCTCTTAGGTGTAAGGTCTTTCAGTTTAACAATTCTTTCTTTCATTCATCACCAAAGAAAACATTACCTTTTAATACACAGAATTGTGGTGCCTGTATTCCTTGTTGTCCTTCACTACAAGGTATTGTGCTGTCTTTTTTTGCTTCAGTCTCTGTTGAGTGCAGCTTTATTGCAGATAGCACCACTTACGTAATTGGTTCCACAGTGGTCGGAATACACTCTGTTAGACTTGAGGTGATTGGTAAATGTTCTCCTTGCTGTTACTCTGAAAGTGTTTATCAACAGCTCGGTCATTCCCTCCAGTGATGAATGGAGACACACTGAGGATGGATGCCTCCAGCTACACTACTGCCTGACATACAGTTTGATGCAAAGACTCTATTGATTTACGCTGGCTTTTTACCACCATATGGCTCACATTACTCATTCCCTGTGACCAAGATGGCAACCATGTTATCGAACACCAGCAAGGGGACCGTAACCGTGGTTGCCTACACTGGACAAGGAACACAGGAGCTTCTGAATTAGGCAAATCAAGCAATCTGCACTATCCTGGCACCTCTCCTCCACTCACTTATTCTCCAATCAAGCCTTGTTTATTTGCCAAACCAAAATGGGCTCGCAAGCTTTTGGTCCTGTGTTTGCAAAGCTGAAGAGACAAAGCGATCAATGACAAACTTGCTTTCAATTTAGGTTTAAATTACAGACTAATCAGATAATTAGCTTTGCTGGAAGTGAGATCCGACCCTTCCTACAAAAGGTCCTCAAATGCCCTGATAATGATTAAGGCTGTAGTTTTTATCTTGCATATTAAGTCAGTTAATTGTGGCCACAGAAGTTAAATTGCTGAAGGAACAGCTGTGATCCAAAAGTGAGACCAGTAACATGCCAATCTACATTTTTACTGTAGTTGTGGTAAAAATCAGCACCACAAGCACTGAAAACTATGCAATTAACTACATTACAATCTAAATAATTAGGTGATTTTATTATTTTTTTCCTGGGGGAAACGCCTGATGAGAGGAATGACTTTACTATGCTTCTTTGTTACTTTGAATAAGAATTAATAAAAACTTCATTTTTCTACATGTACAAAGCTGAAAGATATATTGATCAAAAGACTTCAGCTGTAAAATCACCAGTAGGTATTACTACGAGCTACTAACTTGGTAAGGGAGACCCTTGACCTTAATACAAATTAAATCACACTTAGAAATTAAAAAAGCAGGATTTGCTCTATACTTTTTGCAGATTCACAAAGGAATACACATAAAACATGTTGGAAATTACAATATTTAAAAAACTGTATGTGGTAAATATATACATTTTCCAAGGCAATGTAGATAACTGATTGACCTGCCACACTCTGAGGTTGCAAATGGCACCTTTGCAAGGGCATGGATGCTGCGCATCCATGCCCTTACTGTTGTAAATGAGTTCTCATAGCCTTCTCTTACTAAAAAGATGTAGCTGATTTTTCTTTTTGGAACATTTACAGGGACGGGCGAGATGCAGCATTTTAATATATCTCCTGGTGTAGAAAATGTCAGTGTTGAGGAAGATGAAGTCTAATGCTAAATGCAACGATGTGGAAATTATTTTCAATGTGATTGATTTCTTTTCCCTTGACTCAAGCAGGAAAACTCTCCCCTTTTTAAAAAAATGTAATTATGTGATTTGAATTAAACAGCCATGAATCTTAACTGTTTCAAACAAATCACAACATCGAAAGCGTTTGGTTTAATCAGTCATTAATTCACATGCTGCTTGATGAATTCACCCATCCACTCTTGCATTAAATCAGCCTACTTGAACTTTTATATATATCTGCTAATTGAAGAGGAGGAAAACTAGGCTTCCTGATGCTTTTCATTTGCATGCCTTGCCTTTAATTAGAGCATGGAAAATGTTTTTTTTTTTTTTTTTTTTTTTTTTTTTATATCTTGTGCCTACCTTCTTCGTGTTCCCTACCAAATAACCATAAATTGAGGCAGAATATCACTGTTGGATGCTGGCAAAGAAAAAAAAGTGGTATGAAATATACTTTTCCACCATTATAGTGGGTAAATTGTGTTTTTTTCTTTCTTTTTTTTTGTTTATTTTTTAAAGCTAAACCATAAATTGATAAGAATCCATACAATCATTTCCTTTAAAAGGTTTGTCATGAAGAAATATCAGGGACAAAAGTAGGAGTTTCTGCAGGTTACATGCTTTGAGGGACACATAGTCCGCACAATCTCAAGAGCCTTTAGCATCTTGAGACAAATATAATCCACTCCTGAAACCAGGCTACTCTGATGCTTATTCCACATCTGTGACTTCTACCACGGTTGTAGATTTGCCTTCCCCAGAATCCTTAGACTTTATAATCTCCATTAAGGGAATAGCAACCACATTAGATTGCTTAGATCCTCAAAGTATTGCTTAGAAAACCAAATGATATCCACAGTCCTGATCTGCAGTTCATCTAAAAACAAAACAAAAAATAGACTGGAGTGGGCACTATTTCCTCAAATTTGTCCATTAGCCGCCTTAGATCTAAGATTCAGGCTTCAGGCTTGAATGAAATGGCCCCAAGGATCATAACGGTACTCCAAGAAGTTTTTTTAATGAATTAAAAATACCAATTCAGAGAAATATTTATATAAATCAGCTGTAGTTAAAATGTTATGTTGCAGTAAGTCACCAAGGACAGACATTCGTAAGAACACCTTAACCTGATACACCACATTTCCCAGCAGAACAGTAGCACATACACATTCAAAGCCTTATAGGGAGTGTTACATTTTCATTATTCAAGCAAGAGAATCCATTTTGCTAATGGAGCCTTTTTATGTGTGTGCAGCAAATGCACGCAGATAGAGAGGAGGGAGGAGACAGAGATGTGAGGAAGTTATGTTTTTGCTCTCATGCTTTCATTGGCTGGTTTCTAGACACCCATTGCCTTAGAGCAACTGAATAGAAATTTATTGAACACAGCAAAATGAGAAGGAAAAAATGGCAACAAAGAAACTGTAGGCAAATGGCTGCTGTCTCTGCACATACGTATACTAGCAAACTGCTGGAGAATAATTATTTTTATGTATACTCTACTTTTTCTGTTTTCTCCGACCAGACAGTTCTTTGAAAAGCGAATAAAAGAATATAGAAAGGATAATTTATTTTACTGACTTAAAAAGATGGTGACAATTTGTTCCTGTGGCAGAGTCAGGGGGCATAGACAGGAAACGCCCTTACTGACCCATACAGGAATCAATAAGCTGACCAGCGCCGCCTTGAGATGTTCACCATATATCTCAGCGGGCTGTCATCTCTCTCATTAAATTATAAAGGATCTGCGAGGCGTGAAGCACTAACGGAACAGCATCACATTGGTTGCTAAAAATAGAGACGCCTAAACAAGAGATTTTTTTTTTCCCTTCTCATCCACATTGTTACCAAGAATCCTTTTAACTACCCGTCTCTTTTATTCCCTCAAGTCGAGACATCTCAGCACTCTTGTGTGTTTGCGGGATGTTGTCTGTGCTTCAACAAAAACCTTAACACATCTCTGTGATGTCATGATAAGGGAGTTACAAATGCTCAGGAAAGAACAAACCATCTCTGTGAAGCAGTTTCTCTGTCCTAAGGTCTGAGGTGCAACTAGTTTCTCTAATTTAGATTTCAAATCTACCTACAGTAGACAGGTCAAATGTGTCGTCAGCTAAAATGCAAGCCATGTAGCTGCAGATTTTTTTTTCTTTTAAATCGTATGCAACTGTACTGTGGAGGATTACATTTTCATGCACAAAAGAGGTGGCAGAGCTCTGACACATTATTACTGTCAAGTCCAGAAGAAGCAAAGGCTGTTTTTTTCAAACACAATGATGTACTTTCAGATAAGCCTTAGTAATGATTTTCTATGCTTAAAACAGGTTTTTCAGTCCACTGCAAAGTAACTGTGTTGATATTGCTTTGCTCTCAGTGATGTGAAACTAATTGGGGGGAGCAGTTTCCACACTGGTGACTTTTCAAGGCCCTGTGGTATAAATATCAACCATCTGTGAGGCCATCTGCATTAGGGTGCTATATCATGCACCAAGGCCAAACCACCAAATGCAGACAGGTTGCCTCCTTTGGCCCCATCTTCAATGTCTGCAAGACAAGTGAACTATAATGCAGTCATTACAATCAAAAATGCATCTGGGCTTAAAGTCCTGTTATCCACTAAATAGGTAATAGAGCAAGTCTAAAAACCTTAGTGCTGTGAACTGTTTGATCTAACTTTAGATCTGGGTAGAAAAGTGGGCTTGGATCATTCTCTGCAAACCTCAGAGAGACACGGGTAGTGCTTGAAAATTCATAAGTTTCTGTTATACTTATTGGAACCAAGAGACACACCATTTTCATGGTCATGGTTAAATCCCCTTTTCCTCTCCATTCTGATGCTTAGATTGAACCTTAGCTAGACATCCAAATGCAAAAGGTTGCTGCTATGTAATTGGCTGAGTCACTAGTTGTACCTAATAAAGTGGCCAGTAGTTGGTTATGTACTATGGCATTTTTATGTCTCAAATTACAATGCAACTGTTATGACAGGAAGAGGGAAGCATGTCTTTGAAACTCAGCCATTTGTAGTTCTTTCACAGCTGCTTTTCCCTTGTGCACTTCACTCCTCTGTTCTACAGCTCACTTCTGCGAATACCAACCTCCATGGAGGAGAGTTTCAATGAGACGGTGACCTTTTACATTCTGCTGAAAAAATATAAAGACAGACAGGATGAGGAAAGTAAAAAGGAACAGAATGGAATTACAAACAAAATACCAAGCCACACAAGACCAATAGTATGTCATTCACTGAACATTGCTGCTTCTTGCAACATCCAGAATTATGTTATTTGTTGAGCTCTTTGCCTATCATCGGCTGTTTGTGTCAATATGCATGAGTCCGTTTACTACTGTGTTCTGTGTTACAGCGATCATGAGGGGAGCGAGTATGCGTGCATGTCAGCTTGTGAATGTTTTTTTCCCAAGCTGTTTAGTTATTGAACGAAAAGGGGAAAAGCAAGGCTTGTGCTGGAGAGTGGGCCACTGGAGGGCTGAAAGAGAGTGCGAGAAAGCAGACTAGCCACAGGCGAGTTAAAATCCTTTTGTTATTTTTGTTGATTGTTGAGACAGAGAAGAGTGGAGGATTAATTTGTCTCTGGGCCCGAGAGCAGACTTCAGAGCACAGCCGTACTTCTCATTTTGCTGTTTGTTTACCCAACTTGGACCATGCTGCTCTTGTAAAACATCCCACCAAAAATCCTCTGAAGAGATAAATGCAGTGTGGCAGGTTTGAAAAAATTGATTGAATAATCCCAAGATTGAGAAGCTTGCGGACAAATTTAAAAAAGATATTAAGTAAATATGAACATGCCTTCTGGATCTAAACAGATTTTGAACCGGCTTTGATCACAGTCATGAATCATTGTAGCTTAGAAAATATAAATAGAACAGAAATATGATGTTTCGAACTCAACATGTGATTCAGTTTATGTGGATTTTTAACAGCATAGTGCACAAAAAATATTTTTGGGAATAACAAAAAACCTTGGTCACACTGTTCACATTTACTGAAAATAATTATTCAACTTTTAGAAGTATTGTCTTGCACGCACACATGCAAACACAAAAACTATGCAAATAAAACTAAATCACTGATGGCACGATTATTAGTACCTCAAATCAACACTTCTAAAATACATACAACTGAAATGTTTTATTGTCACTTTAAGCTTTACTTCATTAATTAGAATTTTGAAAACCTAGATAATTAAAATTTCCAGCTCTTCTCTTTTTTTACAGTTCTCTTCAGCTGACCTCCTAGGCCTTTAATAAGCTCATGATCTGGGGACTAGGGTAGCCAGGGAAGGGGGCTGATTGTTTAGGTTTAGACCAGGAAATTACCTATTTACTGATGGTATTTCCCTGATTTGTATTAAAAAATTTTCTGGAAATTCAAAGACTTCATGTTGCCCTGCAGTGGTGCGAAAATGTGTTGCCCCCCTTCCTAATTTCCTATTATTTTGCAAGTTTTTCACACTGAAGTGCTCCAGAACATTATTGCCATTTATATATTAGGCAAAGACAACACAAAAGTATTCAAAATGCAGTTCTTAATTGAAGGCTTTTATTACAAAGGGAGAAAAAAAATCCAAATCTATATGGCTGTTTTTTTTTTTTCTTTTATGAAGACAGAATAACCTTGAATTTTTTACTGCAGTAAAACTTTGTTCAGATTAACTTAATAAAAAAATGTATGAATGAAATAAATGTTACTAACTGTAGTGGTGCTGGTGATTTTGCCAAAAACAATTATATCACCAATAAAATGCTGATTGTTTTTTGTTTTGTTTTTTCCTGAATTATTCAGTATAACATTATGATGCTATGACACAATATTTGCTTGTGTCTAAGCTTTTATACATTTTTACAGAAATTTTGGCCTACACTGTAACTGAACATTGGAGTTAAGCATAGCATTTTGTTGTTGTAAGGCTTTAAATCTAAGTAATATTTTTGTTGTAGCTTAGACTTTAAATTTCTGGAATGCTATTTATCATGCTTTACTATGTGTTTAAATAAATAAATTTCCTGGATTTAATTTCCTTCATTTTACTACTAAGCGCCTTGGGGCTAAATGTGCTCTACAAACAAACTACCATTGCCACTCAAGTACAGACTCATAAATAGCATGTAGTATTACTGTCCATAACTCCCAGTTTAACTATGGTTTGATTCTATTGTTATTTCAATGAGAAAATCTGGAGCAATACTGAGAATCAAGACAACTCACTACTACGATTGTTTCAGCGTAACCACCATACAGTTCTGTTGAAAACGTTAGGCTGACTGGTTGCAATTCTGTGAGACCAGGTTTCAAAGTTTAGTTTTAACAAATAGCAAAAAAGAAAAAAAAAAATACTGGAAAGATTTAGTTTGCACAAAACCGTGTCCTCACTCCTGGAATTTGTTTTCACCTCCATTGTATTGTCTGAAAATTATATTATGTTGAAAGAAAAGATGTAGATCTAGTTTAGATGAATTTTCCAGAATGCATATTATTATCTTAGAAAATGAAGTCATTGCTGAATCAAGCACACAGATTGTATGTCTGTCAATTTAAGATATAGTAATGCCAACTTGGGTTAACCTTAACATTAGATCAATATAGCTGAGATGTTCACAAAAGACAAAGCGGATGTTTTTTCAAAGAAGCCACTGAGTGTGTCAGCCTATCGCATCACAAGAACAAATCCTTAAAAACTGTAATTATTTCTCATTTCTCTGGCTTGCTGGCATGTTAATGACTCAATTTTAGGATGTGCTGTTTTAGGGCTGGCCAAGCCCTCCTGACTCGGTGTTTACATTTGTACCTCAGACACGTGAAAATGACTTCTCAATGTAGACTTTCAGTTTACTACAATTCTACCAGTAAAGTATATTGATGCACAGATATTGTGGGACTAGCAGAGGGTATCATTTGGTATTAACTTATGCTAAATGACACAATGTCATTTAACAAGCCAAACAACAATACAAATCGCACAAGACATTATGTACTTACATTGCCATCATCTACAAATTTTTGAAAAACAGTAGGGATGGAACCTTCCTTTTGTTGAAATATGTTGGCAAATCCTGTCGTGTCAGTAATTTTCAAAGGACTCCTTCCTAAACTGATCTGGACACATTACAACTTTCTTTGGCAATACCGCAGGGACATTGCAAGTAAAAATAAAATTAAGCTCCGCTTTCTGTGACTGGGACACATGCTCTGTATTGTAGACAAAAGCAAAAGATTTTTCTTTTCCAAGAGCCGTTGTACAGCATAAATCCAGCAGAAAAAACTTAACGTCTTGAAGTAGGTGGAGCTCCGCTTGAGTTGCTGTGTGATGGGCTGGGCTTGGCTTGGGGTTGCTAAGTAAAACAAAAATAGAGGTTTTTGAAAAAAGCTGTTCTGCAGACACCAACAGAACTTTTATTTACCAAAAAAGACAGTGTGTTTTTTTTTTTTTTTTGGAGGGTATTTTTTTGTTTTTTGCTCCCGGACTGTTTCTAGAAGCAGGAGATACCCAAATGGAAGAACAAAAACATGCAAAAAGTAAATTTTTAATAATAGCAGACCTTTAATGAATAGATTTTATGAAAACACTTTGCAGGAACTTTATTTTATCATGGAGAGATGTTTTTGTTGCATCATCATGCACAAATATCTGATTATGCACAAATATCTGATTATGCACAAATATCTGATTATAAAATGATAATTGTTGCCCCACCTCAATCCTGGCCAAACAGATCAGATATAAGCAAACCTTTGGCACATGCATCATGCTTTGTTTGTTTTTATTTTTTTAATGATTGAGTTACAATGTGGTATACAGGCCAGTGTCATTTAAACACATCATTTAGCAAGCACAAAACATCAGGTACAAGGCATTATGTTCTTACATTGCCATCATTTGCAATTTTTTTTTTTTTTTTTTTTTTAATGATTGAGTTATGATGTGGTATACAGATCTGGCATAGTTGCTGTAATATTTTGGGACATTATATATTGGAATGTTTCTAGAGATTATGGAGTGTTTATAAAGAGCTATTTCAGAAGAACTCCTCTTCAAATCTTCCCTGTAATAAACACCTTACTAAAAGTGGTTTTGGATTCTGTAATTGGAGGCTAACTTAAGCTACTGCTGTGGTTTCTGCAATGGCTTTCCCAAAGCCCTTCAAACCTATTAAAATGTATGAACTATGTTTAAAAGCTGTCTGTGCCAGAAAACTAACCAGTTTAAATGAATTCTGCCAAGATTAGTCAGTTGTGCCTAAAGATGTCTAAGATGGCTACAATATATATCTGGTTGAAGTGTAACGTAGCTAGGAGAAATTTAAAAATATAAGTGGAGTGTATACATATAGAAAATAGCTATTTATGCCTTTATATATGATTTTGATCTCATCTAAAATTAATTGTTTGCCCAATTCTTGTTTTTGAAATGACTAAAAGTGTTTGTTATATAAATATTCTAGAGTGGGAAAAGAAGGATGCAAATAACTATCCGAAAACCACACAATTCATAAGACAATCATGCACATGATGCTTGAAAATGTCCTGAATCCAGGAAACAAAATCTATAATAAATGTCATCAAGTTACTGTCTTCTATGACATAACTTCTATGGCTTTCCGTCCCATGAAAATGCACACATATTTACCCATATCCAGATCCTATTTGGAAGGATTATTTATTTACCACATAAATCAACTTGTCAGTTGTAGTGGTAATTCTCACACAGGTAAACAAATCATTCTTGTTGCGTGACTATGGCATGATTTTGTACTTATAAATCAAACCACGAACAGAATCAAATTCTATTTATTTTCAAGCATTTTTATTCTCATTTTATTTTATTTACAGCGTGCATAAAACTACTCACGCCCTCCCATAAAGCCTTTCGGTGTGTGTTGCAGGATGCTCTGGCTGCGTAAGAGAACTTCAGACTCTAGAGGTCTCCATCCCTCAGCATCCCCTCAGCAGCCACCTATTCGCCCTCTCCTCTTTTGGGTGCTTTGTGTAGCGCAGGAGGAGATGAGGAGAGGTTGACCGAGGAGGAGACAGAGGGGAGCCCGAGACAAACACGTCCCACGCCAGAACCACTCAGCCGGTGGGCAACTTTGATTTTTGGACGCCACGGATAGCCTGCGATGTACATGACAATGAAGAGAAAGAGCCACGTTTCCTCTTCTTTATCTTCCCCTTCCTCTTCTTGGGAGGCTTAGATGAGTCAGGCGTGTGCAACATACTACTACGTCCTTGGACTGAGACGCTCAATGAAGATTTATTTCTCTGTGATTTCGCTGCTCAGCTCGCTGATGGTGCCGCCTCGCCGTGCCTGCGCTTAGGTCAGCCGAATGAATCCGAAGGCGGTCTGAGCGCATTGTTTCCTGCTCCGTTGCATTTGGGATTTCAAGCCGTGATGTCTGCAATCTTGCGCTCTTTGTTTCTCGGTAAGTCACTTTGTGTTTCTTTAAGAGATCAGACATTAAGCTAATTAGAAAGGAGCGCCTTCCTGTCACAATTCTCTCTAATGCAGTCTAAGTGGATTGACTGAGTACATATTTTATTTCAATCTTTTATTGTTTAAGGCGTCATAACAGCACATCTGACTGCTTCATTTCGGAATGATGTCAGAATATATTGCCTTATAGTAGGCAATGGCACGTTATGTTTCAAAGAAGCTGCCTGTCATATTTGTTGGAAAACATGGGGGAAAAAAAGCAGAGGTCAGCTTTAATTTTCCGCGCATATTTGTTGCTCTTCTCTAAAGAGGATCTATTTAGATGAGGCAAAAATTAAAGGGATAAAAGTTTGCTGGGCCCCTCCTTTTAAGTCTGCTCCCCAGTATTATACACCCTGCATGTACTGACACATGTTCTTCAGAGGAAGGCCTGTTGTGAATAATAAAAACCCATTAGGGATATTTTGAACTAATGTAAACAGACACATGCATGTACTTCCTACCTATTTTGCATAGTCATAGCTGTCAGGGTTATAACTCTGCAAATCCCCAAATTACTTATCAGATATTTAATTAAGACTTCTAGTTTTCATGGTAATAAACCACCAGCTGTTATTTACATTGCATGTCAAGAAATGACAGGGAGTGTAATGTTTCTTGTACTGACTAAGTTCTGCTGTAGAATGGTCCAGAGGCATTTTCAGGGTTTCCAACTGAATGAGGAATATTCGATTCCACTGTGACTCCAATGACTGGAAGTTTCTGTTGCAGTGCGAGCCAGAGTTTTAAAATGACTTCCAGTAAGTGGCGTCACACAGCACTCCTCACTGTTGCTCTAATACCTGCAGTGAAACAGAGAAGAAAACTCCCAATTCCCCTGCGCTGGGTGGAATAGTCTTTGAATAAGAGTGGCCAGCATAACAAAAAGTTTAGAGCTCCTTGTGTTGCGGTTGAGGATGAAGGGGTTCACAGCAGCAGCTTTTCACTTATGGGCTGATCCTTTGGGGTTCGACTTTAAGGTTTTGTTCTATTTGCTAAAAATAATAGATTGGAGAGGCTGTTATTGGCTTGAGCCCAACACGTTTTTAGCTAAGGATTGTAAAAGTTTGTTCTCTTAAGTTGCCGTTTCTGGTTGTGCCTGTGTGTTTTGGCCTTTCTCAACTTGTAAGGCCCATTTTTCCCTTCCAAGCTGCTTTGTGAGGGCCCACTTCTCCTTATGGGTCCCAAAGTCCTGGCCCCATAAGAACAGTTAGGCTTAGGACTAAGGTATGAATTGAGTTTAGGTTAGGTTTAGAGTTATGCCTGTTCTGATGATGGTTAGATTTAGGGCTATGGTCAGGGTTAAGCTATAGAAATGAATGAAAACAAATGGAAGTCAAAGCAAAGTGCCTGTGAAGATAAATGGATGTATTGTTTGTGTGTACAATACCTATATATATAGCTATAGCAAAGCTTCACATACACTGTATGACCCTGGGCGGGAGTTATGAAACACTGAACAATACATATATTATGCAGACATAGATGTATGCTGACCTGGAAAGGTTTAGATGCTCACCTGTTCTGACTCTACTCTGCATGTCGTCTTTCGTGATCTAATAATAGTAAATACATAGATGTATTTTTTGTAACGACGATAATTAAGCCAGCTGTAGTACAACAAAGTATTTTGGCACAAGATTTCACAGTATGAAGACAACAGGATTTTTGTCGTCAAAGTAGTTTGTGTTCAGTTACTGCCAGCAGCCCAACTGACTGCCATGTCTGGGCTTGGAAAAATCATTTCAGATGGGTCCCCACCCACAAAATTCTGTATTGGCAGAAACTAATGTTATATTCACCATTCGATGACATGATATATTCTGCGTTTTATTTTCTCTTTTCTCCTCCCACCTTCTCCCTGTTCTTCCCTTCCCCTTGCTGTCTGATCCATAATGTTAAATTTAAATTTTTACAGTTGTACATTAGATGGATAAATCACAATTGGGAAATTTAAAAAAAAGAAATCAAATACTTCACCCATTTAAGCCATTGCTGTGTCTGATTAAATAAATTTTAACCCATGCTTAAGTAAATTTTGATTGGTAAGGCTGAGGGGGAAAAAAAAAATCATAAGCTGCAGGGAATAACTATAAATGAAATAATTACTAATTTATTCCATCCATTTTCTTTACACTCTTATCTCATTGGGGTCAGGAGGTGCACTGGTGCCTATCTCCAGCTGTCAATAACTTATTATTTATTAATTTATTTTAGACATGCAACTTCAATTTGAAAAATGTTCCCATGTATTAATAACTTTTGGACTTCTTGATTTATTAATTTGTTACTTTTGGCTTCCCACATAGGCTATGTGGTCCAATCATTTGTATTATAGGCTACTTCTTGTGTGACATGTTTAGATTTGAGCTTTAAATTCCAAATCTTCTTTTGAGTATTTGAGGTTCTACGCAAGTGTGCAGGTGCAGTGCTAAGGGTGTGGCATGTAGTAACATCCATCAAGAGCTAGTTACAAAACAGCCTGGTCATTAATGTTTACCAGCCTTCAAACATTACCTGTTGGGCCTATTCTAATTATAATTTCTACCGACAAAGGTGCAGAATATGTCTCTTACAGAAACTGCCGAGTTTGTTAGTGACATTAGAGCAGAGGACACAGAGATAAGAGAGGTACAGTTCTAGTGATGGAGTAGCTGCCTGACCCAGTGCAAAAGAACAAGGATGTGCACTTTTCCTGTTTCTGCCTGTGGTGTATGGAACATTTTATACTTTAATAGACTGACTTAATGATCTCAAAGTCAGAAGTCTTGTCAGTGGCAGAGTCTTTCTTTTCCTTTGGAATGAAGAAAAAAAAAACTACTACAAGGATAAATGGGAAGAAAAAATATTTTATGTAATTTAAATTTACATCATGTTTATTTTGAACATTTTTACAACTTTCCAACCATCTAAATTTTTCTTGCACTGTGTAAAAAGAAAACATTGAGAAACAGACAGGATGATATTGATTTTTAAATGCTAGCTACCTCAAGGCTAAATCTTTTTTTTTTGTCTGTTTGGTCATTAAAACTGCATAACAGAGACTTTAGTCCAGACTTATTAGGAATGCTTAGAAACTACATTTCTAATCTTTTGAGTAGTTACTCTGCTTGAGGAAACAAACAAAAAGAAAATATGACTCAAATCTGGCTCTATTTTTCATAAACCCAAAATCACTTGTTTCAAAATAACCTGAATTTACAGCCAGTATTTTCAAGTAAAGCCCCAACATTACTTATTAAATTATACTGGAGTTGCACTTTTGTTGCTAATAATAGAATTCCTGCTTTCTTAAAATAACCACACGCATGTGCCTTGAGTATTAATAGAGCTGTTGTTGCCACGGTGAGGCTTTTTTCCTCCCTGTATATTTTTCAGATTGAATGTTGTCAATTTTATTTAGCTAATTACAGAAATTTGCCTGATTGTTCTTCCTAACAAAATCACAGAAAGGAAATATGTCTTCCGAAAACTTCGTCAAATGAGAACAATAACCAAGTTTAAAAAAAAAAAAAAAGCCAAAAACGTGGTTATCACATTACAAAAGAATCAATATTGTTTAATACTGCCTTTTCTTTATATTTAGCTTTGGCTTTGCCCATCCTGAGACATCCTTAAATTAATATCTGCTGGAGATGTAATATCCAGTGTTCACATTACAGATAAGTAGCACAATTAATTGCCACAGAGAGTTCTTCTGCTCCCTTCGGTAACTCTGTCCAGACGAAGTAAGAAGCAGAACAAGGTCAAATAAAGTAACTCTTTCTCTCTCTTGCGGAGCTGTGCATTTGGAGATTTGGCCAGGTAAAGACGAGTGATTGATTGCTCCACTGGGCAGAATGAAGGAATTTTAAAGTGACTATCCGGGGCACAATAACATAGTCCGAGGCCCCAGACAGAAATGTAATTGGAAAGCGTGAACACCTCATAGAAGTGATCGAAACCTTTACACTCAGAGTGCAATAAGGGTCTTAGCACCACTTGATGCTGATCCGTGTATGTTTGCATGCATAATTGAATAACAGTGGGTAGATGGCCGTGCGCACAAATACGTAAGCTAGCGTTACATGTAGATAAAGAGAGCAGTGGCTCCGAACAGAAATTCTGTCCCCATTCTATATTTAGCATGTCTGGCGGGGCAGGCAGAGGATCTCTGAAATGTGAAGATGACAGGAGCCTCCTGAGCCAGAGGTTGTGAAGTGACATCTTGATGTGCTTGTGCCTGAATCACATTTCCCACACACACAGTCAGCCAGACTTTTGACATTCCAACCCAAAGACTTTTCTGATATTTGACGTTTAGTTACGATGCATTCTGGCTTGCTTTTGATCTCGGTTTTGACTTACATTATTCTTCTGAATTGTCAGTTGGCATCCCCTATGTATATTCCCAGCTTTGAAAGTATTGTGTGAGGAGTATATGACAGGAGTTTGACAGCTGTGTTGATGGTATTTGTCTTGTGCATTCACATTGTAAAAACAGACTTTCAATGTCACCTCCAAACCTCTGTAATGTTCAGCTTATTAATATGGTACTCTACAATAAAGTTGTGTTCAAAATAATAGTGTTTAAAAATGTGAGATATAGCAACATTCATTTTGATACACCAAATGATTTGGTAACATTTACCATTCATAACCAAATCAAAATGTTAAAAAGTGAGGGGGGGAATTGAATATTGCTAAAAATATGGCTATCTGCATTTTCTTTACAAAGTCATACATTTAGTGTATAGATAAAATATGCTTGAAGATTTTGAAGTTGCATGAAGTCAACCAATAGTTCTTTCAGCCAAGTGCCATTTGACATTTCATATTTTCAATTCCTGATTGTGTCTCTGATGTAGTATTTTGATGTTGCCTTGCAAGTTATAGATTGCATTAAGGTTCAGGGATTAGCCTGGCTGCTCCATATTATTTATATTGTTGCTCTGGAACTACAATGCGGCTGACTAAGTAATGTCTTTGGAGTCACTGTCTTGTTCAATCAGCTATTTTGCAGAGCATCTCTTAAACAAAAGGCCACATCCTTTTCAAGTATTTTGCTGGAATCAAATTGATCCGTGATTCTTTGTATGTGATAAACGGTGCATCCCGATAATATGGTGCCTTCTCCACCATGCTTGACATGGTGGAGACTTCAGGTCAGTGTTTTGGGTTTGTCCTACGAATATCTTCAGTTCATAAATGTTATGTCTCTGTAGACAGATCAGTGTGATCTTTACCACTTAAAAAAAAGACTAGACTTTTTGGGATCTTCTTGGCATTAGTTTGTGCTTACACAGCATTCTTCTAATTGTAACATTGGTAGACCTTATTTGATCACCCTGACTACTAACTGACTCTTTAACATGCTGGCTATTCTTTGATCCATTCCATTAGTTTTAAGTTTTCTTCAAGATCTTCATGGTTTTAGAGAGAAAGGGAAGATTAAATGGCCCAACACCAAGTATCGAACCAAGGACAGCCATGCTAAGGACTCTAGCCCCCCCCCCCCCTTTCCCCCCTTGCTCTTCCAATTTAGCCCCCCAGCACCCCGCCCCCCTCTTTTTTTTTTTTTTTTTTTTTTTTTTTTTTTTTAATACACCTCTCTCGTTTAATGATTCAGTAACACAGAATTAACTGCAAGCACGTTATGATTGTTGGGTTTGTTGTTTTTCTATTACTCTACAACACCTCTGGCAAATTATTTGCCATGTAAAAATCTAATTTCAAACACATATTATAGATTCACTATGCATTTAAATGCAAGACATATTAGCATCCTGAGTGTATCCCTGTCTGTCTTGCAATTACAATTTAGGACATGGATTAAAACAAGAGAAACAAATATTTCTCCACATAGTAATGTGACTTTCCTTCCACTTTTCAATGTCAATTTTTACTCATGCGGCATATAGTTTAAACAGATTCCCATGCAGAAACGATTGTGTAAGTCAAAGCAAAAAGTGCTCATTCTGAATGGCTCTGCAAAGGCAGAACAACATGGAATATGAAACGTCAAACACTCAGTGACAGAGTAGGCCTCTCAGATGAGTGCAATGATTCAGCCAATGTTAAAACAAATGTCAAATATTATTAGTAAACATCATTTTAACTGCAAAGCACTTTTCCTACTGATGCATATGAATTTTGAATTACAGCTTGTTTGCCTAAATATGGAGCTATCCTCTTTTCCATTCCTGAGATGCGTCATTGAATGTGACGCTTTTAGACACTGGCTTTCTTCGCCACCACAGTAAAATGATTGTTGCACTTTAAATTGAAAATGTTTGCAGGTACAAAAAGATCTTCGTGCAGTAAGAGCTTTTATTCCTTGAAGCAGTAATCAGTGTTAAGTTGTCTTTTGTTTTACATTGAGGTATTGGTTCTGCAGAAGGGATTATTGTTTTTGTTGATTAAAAATGGCCAATCATACAATTTCTTCATTATAGCCAGACATTTCTCTGCATAGGCCTTTTGTCTTTTGTGTCTTGTAAAACTCAAGACACATGCCTTTACAGAGCTAGGTTTGTATAGTGCCTCCGACCTGCGGACCCTTCCCCCTTCCATCCTTCTCGAAGGAAAATTATTGCCAGATTTTTTTGGAATGTATTAACAGGAACTGCTTTTTTCACTTTACTGCTAATCTTTGACAGATGTTCTGGGGAGGCTCACGTTCACATTAACTGGAGCCACATGCGCAGCCTGCTGATGACATAGCATACATAGAAACAATAAAAGGCAGTTATTACTCAATAATTGTTATTCTTCACAATAATACGAACATGTGAAAATCAAGGTTCTCGTTGATTTAAAGTTGACCAGAACAGCATCTAATTCAGCAGCCTCATTGTTGACAGAAATAGTTGCTGCAATGTTGTCAGAATACATTTTTATTCATAAACAGCTATAGTTCAATAGCTCATTTGGTTAGATGCTCCTTTCTAACAACTTATAAAATCCTCCAACTCTGCACTTCTCTCAAAGCAATATTTCTTTCTGTGAACTGAACCATGATGAGGCTTTTTTATGGGCTGCTATCTTTTTGATACTTCAGAAGTGCTTTAGCTGCATTTTTTGACACACAAGGTAGTAGTGATCTACAGCTCCTTCATGCATGGTGCAGAGTTTTAACCTCCAAAATGATCCACATGGAAAAATATTTTATGGGCTTTTCATCTGGAGGCTTGATTTCAAGTGACTGAACCTAAAATGCCTGCTCTTGCTGTAGTTTGGTTTCACTTTAGTTTAAATCTTTTTCTTCAATTCTCTCTATCCCTCTATTCACAGTGATAGAGATAAATATTTGACATTACTGCATGCTGTCCACAATATATGCTTCACATGATTTGAGCAGTTTACAAGAGGAAAGAGTAAGAATTTACCTCTTTTCTTTGTGTTCACTGCCTGTGTTTATTTTTAGCAGTTGTTTAGAGCTTTAATTGGACATGGACTGCAAATGCAAGAGTTTGCTGTGGAATATAATTAGATCTAAAGAAGCTCTGCCACAACAATGAAAGCAGGGAATCACCATTTTCCAGGTTTGCCACATTTATTTTTACCATATTTTGCTTTTAATGTAGGTCAGACAAAATAGTCAACAGTAATAAATACATCAGCTCAATCAGAGGACATTGATGCTTTACTTAAGAAGAGACGATGAAATGATTTGGAAGCTTTAACATTTATTCTTGTCATTATGATGAGTTTAAATATGATTTACAATATTATGAGAGCCACAAGAGAGCAACCACAATATGATTCTAATTTATAATTGTATAGGAGCTTATAACTGTTTTATAAGTCATTTGACTGCACTCCATTTGAACCAGACAGAAACTAAAAGTTGATCATGGTTACGTTTGTATGCTTTTGTAATTATTCAGTGGATGGAAATGTTTATGCCCACTCTTGTATAACCATTCTAAAAGAGGGAATTAACAACAAGCACCAATCCTGATTTTTACTACTGGATTTAGTTTCATCTTGAAGAATTTAACTTGCAGCAACCCATCCAGCTAGTCACACTGTTCACCTAACATCATAAAAATATATTTTTTCTGTTTGGATTTGTCTTATGGTGGTGATCTTGTGATATTAAAACATTCTAAGAAACATCTTGGTGTTTCTTACTGTTTCTCACAAACCAAACATCCAAGTACAGCCAACGGTTTATTTTTTGCTAAATTTGCAGAAGTCTTGATCCACTTTGAAATAATGGTTGCATTTTGGGTATTCTAGAGGGAACCACTGTGATCACAGACGGGATGAGAATGATTTGTAAGGGACTGTTAAAAATATTCCAATCCATTGTGGTTTGCTCCTCACACTTCTTGTCATCAGTAGTTTAGTTAATTATGGGGATACTGGTGTCCTCGTGGACCCATTGGATAACACGTAATTGTTTTATGGGTAAGAGTGAAGGGGTTAATATACAAAATATTAATCAAACTTGAATTTTTTTCACTGCTTAAAAATACTTAACACAATATGTACAAATTGGTAAACTGTTATTCTGAAAACCCTAAAAAAGAATCAAGGCTAAATGATAGTTTGATTCCCAGCTTCATTAAAGAGTGAGTGTAATATGAGAAATCTTGATAATAAAATGCCATCAAAGCGAAGTGCTATCCAGTTACTGTTGGCATGCAACTTTAATTAGTAGAATAAATGCAAGCTATTACTGAGACCTGGATATGAACAAATGTTTCTGTTTGCCTGGCACTCATCTACTTCATCTATCTTTGAGGGAAAAAAATGCACAGTGGAACCTCTGATATAAATTCAATTTGTTCTTTCTGAAGCTTCTCAAATTTATCAGTCGATCTACAACACAACCCTGGTCTACGGTCACAAGCTCAGAGTAGTGTAGTGTCTGAAAGAACAAGCATGTGGATACAAATGACTGAAGTAAGTTGAACTTGGAATACATAGATGATAATTAGAGAATTCAATTATGCAAAGAAGAAGTCTCTAATTGCTACAGACTCTTTAAAACATATTTGATTTGTGAAACCTTGCACAAACAAAAAAGTCTGGGTTATTGTTAAAATCTGGCTTTTAACAATGTGCCATCGCATAAGCTGAAGGTTTCATTAAGCCTCTAGTCATGTTGTATTACATAAAAATAGCTTTAGTCATTGTTCCGACACTATACATGCCAAACTTATTTTTTGCTGAAAGTAGCTAACGAATAATAGTGCTGGAGCAATTACAATTTTCCCTTTTCTAAGAAAATATGAAATAATTTGCTCCTTATAAGCATTAGTTCTGGATTTTAATCAAGTGCTAGGATCGCTTTATGCAATTAGTGAGTAAATCAGGAAGCGAACAAAACGGAGATAAATGCTGATGTCTGCTGCGGAGAAAGAAATAGTCTTGCATGGACTCATCCCACTCGATGTCCATCTTAATTCTCTGCAGATATTGGCAGGACACAAAATAGAACTTAATGGTGAGTGCAAATATGATTAAAATTCAGACACCTTGCAAAAACACCATTTAAAATGATTTGTTTATCAGGGGAGAGGTTGAGATACTATCATCTTTGAGCCCCCAGCCCTGCTTTGGTGCTTTCAAGTGCTTTCTGCCTCAGTGAAAATTGGCAGCGCAGAGCAAAGCTACCGTGTTTTTCTTCTCTAAGCAGAACATGCTTTTGATCAATGTTTTCTGTCTCTGAAACCAGGGATATCTCCTGTTTCCTATGCAACTGTGCAATCCAACTGTGTCTGAAAATAAACAGCTAAAATAGCAAAATTCCCATTACTAAGATACAGGCTGGGATAGTGAATACATCAGTGACACATGACAAAAAAAACTGCTACTATTGATTAACAACTTATAGCTAATTAGAGGCATAGTCATGACCCCATTGCGTTAAGAGGTCAAGCCTCCCAGTCAGCTGCAAGCAGGGTAACATGACTGGTTGCTTTAAACTCTAATTGAACATAAAATATGTCTTTATTGTTAGAGAAAACATATTTTTGCCTGCTTTTTAGTGTCAAATCCTACAAGCTACCTGTTAATAATTGATCCTTTCTTAGCAGTTGTTTAGCACTTTAATTGGTCGTTTCAGTGTACCTGTCAGACCCCTGCTTCTGCAATGCCTCATCTCACACAGTGATTATTGACTATTATGTTCAGAATTCAGCTTGGACAATCTGTTTTCTTCGTCTGAGATTGGTATAAGCAAGAAAATAAAGCTCACAGCTTGACTAGCATTGACAAAGCATGAAAAAATAATTGAAAACAGAAGACATTTTTCTTCTCCTCCAACCGTTTGTTGAACAAAAAATTTACTTTTTTTCACTCCATAATTCCATCTGGAGGATTGACTAAATATGAATAAAAGCAGCCTGTGCTGCAGCATGCAATAGCTGGCTTGGCATTGTTGTCCTCTTTCATTTCTTCCCCATTTTTCCCTTGCAGGAGCTGTTGGAATGAACAGGAGGAAATGTTCCTCATCGTTCTATTTAGACGCCTGCTGCTTCTTTCAATTTGAAGCAGTCCATTAGCTCAGCAAGCGGACCACTCCATTAGGTGTTGTGAACCCTCACACTCCTTTGTCTCACTCCATTTCCTCGTTTGCTCACCAGGCTTTCCTAAACCAGTTGAGGCTTTAATCAACTGGTTTAGGAACATAGGCTCCACTCGTCCCTCGAACATTCATCCTTTGTCATGCTTGGTCATCACAGAGCAGCCAGGAAAGATTTCCAAATGGATGGTGTGTACAATGAAGGGACTTTGGTATCCACTTATTGCACTGTTGGTTGACAAAATGGTTATTAAGACTATCTGGAGTATGATCTGTTCCATTTTTAAAGGATAGCTAATACCTGCACTAAATGATCCTCTTGGGGGTCTTCAGACAGTGTAGACCTAGAGTAGCAGAATATGACAGTGGAGACAAACAACTAGTTGGCCAAATCTGAAGTGAACTTGGAACATTTTAAAACAATTCTTCTCTCAAAACTGTCATAGGACTCTACTTTGTTTACAACACGTTTGCAGTTGAGACTGATTTACAGAGAAGGTGAAGACTTTTTACATGCAGCTACAGATAGCAGGTCACCAATGATCTTCCAGTGTCAATTTAAAAAATTGGAGTGGGAATGGTACATATTACATTTTTCCAGTCACCGTCACTATGTGACTTAAATATCAAGAGGTGTAAAAAGATAAGTCGTAGTTGTTTAAGTGAACACTATTTAAGTTATTTGATTGCCTTTTTCTTTTATCAGGCATTTATTTTGAAACTGTAGATCTTCTAAACGGCAGACCCCCAGATTCAAAAAAATCTGGACATAGCTCTTTTGAATAGACTTTAACCATGAACTTTTACCACATTTACAGTCATTTTAACATGCAGCATGGCAGGAGCTGCAGCCTGGCTGTTGTTGCAGAGAAGTTGACCGGAGGAGAATTTGTGATGATTAAGCCTGAAAAAATATTCTCTAAGCATACTGAGGAAAATCTGCATGGTTTTCTCTAAATACAGAGAAGTTGAGACAAGACAAAGAACTGATTCCTTGTAGGTTCTTTATGTCTATGGAGAGATTGAAATCTGCTTGTGCAATATGTTCAGAGAAGACAAAGAGGATACAGAATATTAAACTATATACAAAACATTTACGCTGCTCCAAAAACAAAAAGTTATCCAAAAACAAAATATTTTCCTTTTTACTTTTGAATTCTAATCTAAATTTAGATTAAATGCAAATATTATTATAGTTATCTAATGCTAAAATGTTGGGTCTTTAGAACTTTTTAACATTTAACAAATTCTGAATGATCTTGTTACTACAATGGTGCCATTTCTCTCTAAACCCTATTCCCATAACAAGACATAAATCTTATTGTATTGCAGTAAAAGCATAAAGTGCTTTACACTGCAACAGTAAAGAGTGGGCTTTATCTGTTTATATTCTGTAACAAACCATTGAGGTTGACCTTTAAGTATCTACTACAGCCACAATTTCTGCTGATCATTCCTTTACAGACCCAAAGTCCTTTGTCATCAGAATTGCATCTTGCATAATTACTATTTAGCAGAAACTGTAAAATGCTATGACTTCAGTCTGGTCTTGAGGTACCCGTCCTGTCGTGTTTCGTTGCAGATGTTGTGTGATGGATGATTTAATTATCCAACCACACTGCAAGCCCCTTGGCTTTAGATAGCACAGCAAAAAAAGGCAAAGTTAAAAAAAAGAAAAAAGTATAGTAAATATCTCTAATCAGATTCAAGGTTCCCACATATTGAATACCTAGTGTCAGAAGTTGCACTTCAGTCGTCCGTCCAGTATTAACATTAAGGAACACAGTGTCTTTATTAGGCCTGGAAGGTTGAGGACATTTGTTATCACAGGAGATAAGGACTTTTTTTTTTTTTTTTTTCCCAGCACTTGGGCTGTGACTACAAGTCTCAATGCTGAGAAAGCTTTTCTCCCCCTCGCTTGTCCTCTTACTTTGTTTTCCCTATCCAAGCAAAGTGGTTCGGAACAGATGGCACCACCACCTTTTTTTCTTCCAACTCGTTAGACTTGACTTGTTGATGAAATGGAGCCTTTACGCTATATTGCCCATGCAGATGTGTAGCTGCACATTTTTTATTGTAGCCTCTGCTGTAAACTGCCCCTGCAGTGAGGACAAGCAGAAAGCACAGCCTGAATTACCTGCAGTACGAACAGTGCATTTATATCTTACACTGTTTCTATACGGTGTTCTCCAAAATGGGACCCATTTCTGCCAAGACCGGGAAGGCTGTGCAGGATTTTTATAGTTCTAAAGTAAACGTTGGATGCGTTTGTGTTCCTGCGTAGTTGCTACATTCATTACAGGACTGTCTTTGTAAGAGAAGGACAACACATTTTGCTCTTTGTTTGAGTCATACTCTGCCTGTTTAGCCTGGCCCGTCATGGATTTTGTCAGACTGAACTTACACAGCAGCACATCTCTTGTCAAGAGGCAGACAGGGGCTTAGGACAACATTCAAGATGCCTTTCATGGTTTGGCAGTGTTGTCCAAACTGTCATGTTCAGTACAAAATAATTTCACTGTGATTTCTAGATGGTAGATGGTGATCTGTTTCGGTGTATGAATGCTGCAGCTGCAAGAGAAAAACTGTGGCGCTCCCTGAATTTAATGCTTCTCTCAAAGTTATTAACCATTAGGCTTTTTTTAGATAGCATTTTCTCTCAGCAGCAGACATCATTTTTGTATTGTGTGTCTTTCTTTAGAGGCAAATCAAGAGTGTTTGCCTTTGGCTTGATTTGCTGTCTGGGACTCAAAGCAGATGCGGATGTGGAAATAGCAAAGTTTGCAAATTAAAGCTCTTAAAATAATTAAAGTTGGCATGATGACTGCTTCCTAGACGGGTCCAAACTTAAAAGGGGAAGCTTTGGGAGTTGCAACACAGCAGCAGCAGGCTGCATTATACTCTGAAATGAGAAATAATAGAAGTTAGAATATGCAGCGGGCTGATAAGACGAAATCAAATGCATAATTTTGGTAGAGTGGAATGAAATTAGGCTTTTTTTTTAGCACTCACCCATCATAGTGAAAAATAAACATTTTTACATTTAGAGGATGGAAACACTGTTTACTCTATTAACCTTTCCTCTCAGTTGCACTCCTGACATTGAACAATGTGGAGGAGACCGAATCCTCTTCGGCCCTTTTCCTAATGAGGCAATTAAGTCTCTCCTGCCCTGAATGAGCAAGGGGCAGAGAGAGAGAGAGAGAGAGAGAGAGAGAGGCAAGTCATCTGCTGTCTCAGCAAACACCAAGCACCTCAGCTGAGCAGCAGTTATAATATATAACCACCCTCCCCCCCCTGTGATGTCGTGGTGTCCCAGTCATTGTTGTTCTCCTTTGTCAGTGTGATTCGTGACATAGGCAGCAAAAGTCACACTTTGTAGTATCACATTCAGCGGATTTCATTTTGGGGAATTTTTTTTTTTGTGTGCAGAGAATGAAGCTAAGAGGTAATTGACGGAAGCCAACACCAAATAAATGTTGTTGTCCCAAAACAACTCCAGTCTCAAAAACATCCTAGGGGTTTATGAACTTCTAACCTGTTTAAATGTTTACAGTGGGTAGTTATTTACATAAAAGCTGATTGATGCATTTTACCAAAAAATTTAAATTGAGTGTAGTGTACTGCCAATGTCATTCCTGTGAAACAAGTAGTGAGAATGGAATATTAAAAGCCATTCTGAATGCTATTTTACAGATTTCTAAATTGTCTTGTTTTTTTAAAGTTTTGTTTGACAGAAATATTACTGGGTGTGCATTACTTCATAAATCAGTTTCTTGTTGAAATAATCATCAGCTGTTTTTGTAAATCACTCAATGCAAATGTGACGTTGATACAAAGTTGTTTTAAGATGAAGCTGGTTTTGCCCCCTCTCGGACTAAATGTCAGCTTCAGCATTTGCAACCAACTAATCTGGATTAATATTATATAAAGACACCAAAAGCATTATCAGCTGCAGGTAAGATATTAAATCCTTATGATATTTTAACAGAACTTCAAACATCCTGAGCTGTCCCTTCAAGTATTTAAAAAGTGTCCATAAGCCATTATGGCTTATATTTACATGCTAGTTTTTCACAAGAGACTATTGGATGTTTAGCAATTCTACTACTGCTTGTTTAATTTTCGAGTGTTTGTGTGATTCTTTGCATTAAATAACATTTGACTGCTTGGCGCAGCTAGTTTCCACTGTAGAATCAGCTTGAGGTCAATCGAGAAAACATGAGTGACAGTGTTATGATTATTCTAATATACAAGACTTTTGAGATAGTTTGAGGCTTTTCACCTGATTATCAGGTGAGCAGCTGGTATGAATACATGATTCAAAGAGTAATTATATAACCATATGAATACTTGCATTTTAGGCTAAATTTATGTGTTCAGGACTAATTTATTCATCAAGTCTCTTCCCAGACACATGTTTAAGGGCTTCTACATTTGCATTAGGTGCTGTCCAGAATGAGGCAGATGGCTTTAAAATATGCTGATGAATAATAATAATAATAAAAAAGTTACTTATTCAAACAAGCTTGACAGCAATTAGCGTGCTTCTTCCTTCTTAGCTTAGTGGTTGTCTGCTTTGAACAGATGCTGTCATACAAAAAAGGCCAGCATTTGGACCTTAGTTAATGTCTTTAAAGGATGCACAATTCTAACGAGTGATAACCGAGGGCTTACTGCTGCTCAGAAGGGATTACTATACGTAGCTGTCTGTCTCAAAGCTCAGGCTTACCACTATACCCTTTATTTATTTCCCCTCTTCTATTTCAGCTCCCTGGCAATGAATCGCCAGTGAATTCTGACACAAGGCATGGAATGAGACATCTTACCCTGTAGGGAATAAAGATGGCTGCTCATTAGCTGTGGAAAGGTGTACCGAACCAGAAACGGAAGATGTCTAGGCAGATTTGTTTGAAATCAATGCTTGTCTTCTGAAGCTTCCTCTACAGTATTCGGCTGCCACAAGTTATCAGATAAGATTCAGAGAAACTCAGGTAGCCTCGCATGTAGTGACAGCAGAGAAACGGAGAACAAAGGACAAGCACCATGACACCTTTTAGCATCAGATGTCAGCATTTTTGTGCAGGTTTCACTGTCCACTTTTACTTATTTGCCTTTGCAAAGTGACCAGATCAATACAAAGTGATCTATGCTTTGTGTGCATCACGGATTCCTCTGAAGTAGCAAGAACAGTGACAGAGGTGATGGTTTCCAGTTACAGGACACTAAAAGGTGCATGGGGCAAAGGTGCCAGATTAACTGCCCAGTTAGTAATGGTCTACTCTGAGAACTATCACATGTTAGTTGTTGATTTAAATTCTGGCATTGAGCTCACTCTGTTAGTTCCCTTTTTTGTACATTATAAAAAATATTGAAAATATTAGGTTCCTCCATAAATATGTAGCGTCCTACTAAGCATGGCAACTATCAGTACAAACACTATGGCATGATTGTATGAAAGCATAGCTATTATTTAAAATATAAAATCAGCAATTATTTTTACAGGTCTGCCAATATGTTCTGACCCTCATCTATGGTCTCGAGCTTTGGTTAGTGACCAAAAGAATGAGACTGGCTTTACAAGCAGCTGAAATGAGTTTCCTCCTCTGGGTGTCTGGGCTCTTCCTTAGCGATAGGGTGACAAGTTCAGTCACCTGACAGTGCCTCAGAGTAAAGCCACAGTTCCTCCACATTGAAAGTAGCCAGTTGAGGCGGCGGGGGCATTTGGTTAGACTGCTTCCTGGCCACGTCCTCTTCTTGAAGGTCCCATTGGAAGGAGACCCAGGATTAACACCCAGAGAAACACCCAGTATATGCTGGAGGAACAATGTTTCTTGACTGACTTGGAACATTTTGGAATTCCTCTGGAGGAACTTGACTAAGTAGCCAGAGAGAGGGAAGTCTTGGCCTCTCTGCTTAGGCTGCTGCCCCTGCGAATTGATCCTGGATTAGGTGGAAGATCATGGATGGATGGTTGGCTACACTTTCGTGTTTTTGAAGCATGTCTGTGTTGAAGACCAACTTTCCCCAATCTACTGGGCAGAGTGACTTTCTTCATTGTCTTTCATTCTTTAATAATGGTTAAGAAGGAAGATCGGATCTGTCAAACACGTGCATTTTTATGTATTGTTCAATCTAAAAGCATTTGCATGGCTTGTGGAATATAGAATCAGACAACCCCTACTATTTTCCATATTGATTTTTATAAAATGTCACCTGTACTTTAGTTAAAGTAATTCCACTTATTGCTTATTGATAGTCTTTGTTGTAGTGTATTTCATTACATGTGACTAGAGAGCCGTTCTTCATGTTGCCACAGTTTGCCTGCCTGGGTATGAAATGCAATAGAGGAATGAAAGATGGTCCGAGCGACTGATCAGTATGGTCATTAATCCTAATATCAAAGTGGACCCGCCATCCACTCCTTGCCATGGCTGGACTACAAGTAATCATAGTCGTATACCTTCGTGTACTGGGCTGCAGGAAAAACACTACAATCGAATACACTTTCTCCATCAATCAAGAGGCCAAGAATTTTTTTTCCTCTGACCTCCTTGTTGGATGATTTTACACAGCTTCCTCCTCCATCTTGATGGACTAAAATTATAAACCCTTTCTTTTACTGTCCTGTCCTTTCTCCACCCACTCCTCCCATTCTTTAAGATCTGAGTTAGTGGTGCTCAAGCCAAATGCACCAGCATAGCTTTTTGCTGCAGGGTTGTGATGGATGGTCACTCAGCTCTGCGCTCCTTGCTCACCAGAGGCTGACCGTATTTCTCCTCCACTGCAACGATAGTCAGGAATTCTGTTTTCTGTCAGCTCAGCAGGGCCGAGGAGTATTTGATTAGATATAATGGAATTAGAGTAATCTGATTCCAAAAAGATGACATCTGTAATCTGTTGCAGTCACTGTAAATATGCAATGATCAGATTACAGATTCTTGTGATGTCCCAGAGTTATTGCTTTGCTCAGCTTAGATGTCCCAACTGTGACATCCAAATTGTGAAAATTCTATATGTAGTGTAGATTTGCAGATAGAAAAAAAGAGCCAGATTTAATTGAATGATACTGCATGAGTGTGGCATAAATTAACTATTCAAGTGGCATTAGTGGTTGTGATTTTCAGCAGGTAATCAGCACTTTGGGTAATTGCTTTTTAAATGTAATCGTTCAGAAGTGTATATCATGGACTGCGGTGAATGATTGTCTCCTTGTGGTAGGTAGAATTGAAAGGAATGCATATACGTATATGTACACTGAAGTGCAGAATTTGCAAGTAGCTAATTTTATAGCTACTCTCTCCTCAGGCAGTGATGGGTGGGGGATAGATTCCACTCTTAAAGTTGCCCCTAGTGTGGATAAAATATCCTATTGAGAAATTGAACACTGTTTCAAGAAGCTGATTCATCATCAGTTGTCACCATTTCCTGGTATATTCTGGTAAACACACATGGCACAATGTGTGGTTATTAATTGTGGTGCTGGCATTTGTTGTGTTTATTATGCATTGAGATATTACTTCTATCAATCAAGAAGTCCCAATATTTTGATGCAAGTTGCATTTCCCATCATTTCCTGTATTTTTTTTTAAGTTGCCAAAGAAAGTGCTAGAGAGAGCTTAGGTTTATACGGCTGTATGGGCTGAAAGACAGCTGCTATAACATTGCTTACTAAAAATGAAATTATTTTTGGCTGTTTAAAATTATTTCCAGTCACAAAAAACGCATGTCGTGGAAATCCTAGCCATCACTTATTTAGCGCAACACTGATATAAAAGTAGTTACATATTATTTTCCATTCTACAACTGTAGATATCAGTGGCTTTTTATGCTGTATTTTTGCCAAAGCTAGAAAATTGTTGCATTTGTCAAAGTAATTTCCCTTTTTATTCATCTTTTAAAATTATTAGCACCTTATACCTTAGCCTGGTAAAAATTCTATACTGCTGGTAAAAACTCTTATAAAAATGCCACTTTCTCTGTTGTCTTGTTAAAAGCTGTCAAACTGTTCCTACTTTAAGTAGTAAGAACAATGTGACAGAAAACTTTTGCGTCTTTTTGATATCCTAACTTTTTTTTAAACCTTGGTGTACTTTGATACACTGGTTGATGCCTGTACATTTTTATTTCCAAATGTGCCTCCAAACAAATCCTTCTGTTTTTTTAAGGCTAAAGAGCCATGCCATTTGGCCCTCCTACTGCTGGACAGAATAAATATGCCTCTTACAAATGCAGGCCTTGAGGGTTCAGTTAAATTCAGTTCATTTTATTTATACAACACAAATTCACAACAGATATTGTCTTGCAGTGTGAAGGGTAAAAAATGGAATGAGACTCAATCTAAATTCTGTAGGTCGCTTTGCATGGCTGTTCACTGTTGTTTTTGGGCCAAACACATGAAGGGAGGGAAAGAACTGAAGCAGATAAGCCTCTGCCATTGATCTGGTGGCATTAATCTTAGCTGCAGTCATAGAAATGCCAATGTTGTTTTGGCTCGAGGTGTGAGTCTGAATGTGTTTTTGCTGTTAAGAACTCCAGTAAATGCCTGCTTTGGAGTGTTTCTATGCTGGTGATTAATTATAACCTATATTGACACAAACATCACTCAGAGCAAGCGCAATGTATAACTTATGTTGGTAGTTATATCCCCACATAGTGTTGGGTTAGCTTAATTTTGTTTGACTTTGTCCAGGTGTTTGTGTGATAAAGTATTCAATATGTGCAGATCAGATGAGTGTGTGTGAACATCGTCATTGCGGGAGACTGACTGAATCCATGTTTTATGTTTGTGTGATACTCTCATATGTATGTACACAGTGATGAGGCACGAGAGACTTCTTGGCGACTCATCCATCATTTTCCCCTCTGGCCCACACTGCCCTCAGAGGAGCGTTGCTCTATCACGGTGACATTGGGCTCATTTTAAAATAGAAGAATGGTGCATCCAACCCCAATGTTGCCAGCGCACAACGTTAACCTTCCCCTTTAGCCATCCAGCTTAGATAGTTTGGTAACAACCCCTATTTAACAGTCCCAGACCTCACTTGCTGTTGGGTTTACATGCTGTATCCGCAGGGAGAGATTAGCAACCAGAGCAAGCCTTATTTTGAAGGGCCTTCATATGTCTACAGCAGCTTCATAAAGTAGCTTGAGGTGGGATTTCACCTTCTCTCACCTACCTCACCCATATCATTACCGTGTTTCTTTCCCTTCTCTGATGGATAACCTTGGACGGTTTGGACAGAAAGCAAATGAGGGAGAGAAGGGGACACACAAAACTACTTCATGAGCATCCCACGTCCTCCGTGCCCTGCATCTTTCCCTCACTGATAATGTAAGAGGTGAGTCAGCATGAACAACTGCAGTAAAGCCTCCCAATCAATCTGTTTACACTTGCCTCTGAAGAGACAATGTCAGTGCCACACTGCCAAGCCACTGCTGCAGTGTGCATGTCTTCCACCTCCCCTCACAGATCCCCTTCCCCCAACCCATACCCACAAACATAGGACAAGCTTTCCATCCGGATTGATAGGCGACATACTAGAGAGGGAGAACATTGCTGGCATGAGACGAAGAAATGGAGAAGGGGGTTAAAAAGCATGAGAGAGTTAGGGTATGATTTTTATTATGCAGGAAAGTGTGTCCCTGCAATATGGCAAGCCTTATGCAACATGCAGTGCCACTTTGTCTCTCATCAGGAATCAGACAGAGTGGGTGGTGCCAGCAGTCCTATGTAAGAGTCTGGATTCAACTTGTTGAATTTTTAAATACTGGTTTGGGAAAAGATGAACCACAGTTAAAAAGATATGAAACACCACAGATGCACCAATCAATTGGCCAGAGAAGCAAGTCTGAAAATTCCCCCTTGCTTGGCTCTGTTTGTCAAACTGGGGGACACGGGAGTGTCTCTCGCAGGACGTTTTCAAAACGTAGGACAATGTACTTGCATGCTGCAGAATTGTATCTATGTAGTCCTGGGTTTTGTAGTGAACTCTAACATTTTACACTATACATTAACAATTTCTACTACAAGGTTTGGACAGTAATTTTTCTTAAACTATAAGAAATCACCTCAGACCAATTAATTCCCCAAATTAAAATAGAGACCTGTTGAAGAAAGCTGTTACCATGGAAACAGATTTAAATCCCAATTAATTATTCTCCCATTTGTCACCCAAATTCCCTGCTCCAAGACTGACACAACTACTGCAGACTTTGGTCACAAGTTTGTTGGCACGTGCAACATAAGCACAATAATTATACACAGCATAGTCAGTTTTTTGTTTTTTTGTTTTTTATCACAATTGTGCCATTGGTCACACTGTACACTCTTTTTTTGAGATTTGGTTTAGCAGTAAAATTTGCAAGTTTAGAGAAAAATTGTCAGTCAATTTGCTGGAATTTTGTCGTCGAACAATACTAAATTACATTGGTAGTGTCTTAATGTCAATATGAATTCACAAACACTGACTAAATAACCAGCTTGTTTTACTGTGTAAAGAGCATAAAAAAAATGTGTAATCTTCTGTGCAGTTTTTTATTAAAATATATACATAAAAATAAATGAATAAGTATAGACAGAATTATATCAACTATAATAATCCCAACGCTATTGTAACAGCAGGATTTTTTTTTTTGTAACAAATAAATGTAATTGGATGATTTTACCATGGCACTGTGAATAGGTGGTATACTGGTTCGTGTATAAAGTAAACGAACCAGTATGAGGTTCGTGTATTTTATACACGAACCTCATACTGGCTATTTAGCAAAGAACATTCTTATTTATTCTTTCATTTATTCATCCTCTTCAGATTGCACTTACTGTGATGTGTCAACTTTACACTTGGATGTGCTGACATTACTACTACACAAAAACAAACTGATGAACATAAAAATGCATCAAGATGTAGTTCAGTCACCCATTCCTATTTCATAACATCATTCAGCACATTTTACTGTCATTACTTGCAAATGACACTGTGCAGTCAGAGAAGAGGCCATTACAGAGGGGGGGGGGAGAAATGCAGCATGCATAAAGGGCAGAGACAGTGATAGGTTTGGAGGTAGAAGAAAAAGGCAGTACAATAGTACTAATCTAACATGTTATCTTCAGTGTCATCCTTCTACTTTACGTCTACACTCAGAAAACTGCTGGAGATGTGCACTGATCTTCTGATACATTGGCTGAGACGCGTATCTTTTTCTCAGCAACCTTCCCTTCATAGATAATATCTGAAAATTGCTACAATCACATAAACCTGGATCCCAATGGGCAGCGGTATCCTTCCTTGAACTAATATCAAGTTTCAGAGCTCCTGTCTGTTTTTGGTATTTTAAGGAGGGATTGGTTTTGCTAACCATAAGCATTCTGAGGGGTTGTTGGTTGCTAAACAGCATATTGTCTTGATGTCATCTGCCATTTTAGTCATCCGTCACAACCTCTCATAGTGTGTTTATTAACTTTACATCCACACCTGATCTCACTGTAATGATATGTCAGGCCAAAGGTCAACAGCTGTTATCAATTTGAGCGACCTTGCTGACTGTAATGTCCTATTGAGCCACCGCACAATGACATGAGTGTATTGTCTTTCGTACAGTCCTGAAAATAACTTCCTTCCTGTGCACAAATCAATACTGTGGCATAGTCTGTAAGAAATATTATTCAGTTTCCCTTGAAATAACGCCAGGAATCTTAGACGATGTATGTTTGCTTGGCTGGAATTGATAGCCATAATGTAAGTTTTAGTCTACCTCATTTAGTGTTTATTCAAATATTATATATAATAAATGCAGATTTGTTTCTGAGAAAGCGTCCCTGAAGGTTGTGTGTGTGTATATATATATATATATATTAGTGACATGTGATGAGGTTCATAGCTGGTGAGGCACTGACTTAAGCAGATTTATCAATGTAAACACTTTCCATGTTGTTTATATACAGAAATTTTGCGCATGCATACAATGCTGGAGGGCAAAAAGATTATTCTTTTACATGTCATCCAGAGCTGCGCTAACTCAATGAAACTTGGAAATATAGGTATTATTAAATTGAAGCTATGCTCCACAGCAAAGAGAAAAAACAAAGTACAACACAAAACCACTTCTTTTTCGCCCTTTGTGTCGGCCAAGCTACATGCAGACTCGTTGCCATAGCAACTGACAACAATACCCCTTTGTTTTAGGATTCAACACCAAAAAACAATCAAATATTTTTCACAATTTACAGAACATTCAGTCTGTTGCAGTAGTATGTTTTTAGGGTTATTCACTTAAGGGGTAGATTAGCTACCGCTGCTATTAGCTAATCTAACGGTAGTTTGTGTGTTGTTTCTTCACTGAATTAATTACACATACAAACTGCAGCCCACAACATGTACATATCAGTAAAAAAACTAAACAATAAAATGTTTTACAATCTTACCTTTACTTATAAATGAAGTCCGTGCACCGCTCATTCTGCACAAAAATATCTGTTCATTCAAAGTCAAGTCTATCCTAGACATGTCTTTTCTTGTATCCCACTCTGAGAATCATCAAACTGTCTCGAAGCAAACCTTTCAGCTCCAGTGTTTCCGTTGGTTATTTTGTGCTTCAATTGAAAATCTTCTCTAGAAAACTGTTTAAGAAATGTAGTTATCCATATTGATGTCAGAAGAGGGTAGAAAACAATAAATGCATTGCTGCACTTATTTACTGTATAGCTAGCTCGCTGTCACTTACGCTGCAGTTGTGGAGTCACAAAACCAGTATCTGGGATCATGAGTGCCCCCCTGCCATGAGACAAGAAAACTGCCCGTCTCACCTCGAGATCCGCACACATGTTTTGTGTGCGGATCATAAACGGAATATTATATTAATTCACAGATGGTGGGGAAAAAAACCCCACTGTACATTATATAAATAAGCTAAATTATGGAAAATCAGTTCATATATTAAATGTGTTTTAACCATTTTATTGGCGACCTGCAAACAGGAGGAGCACGTTCTCATAAAACGGTAGTTAGCGAGAGGTTGCGCAATCCAAGGTGAGGCTCAGCACGCTGGTGCCTCACCAGCTGCGCTTCTGAGCATTTGAATGGGAAATTGCGAAAATTAATGGATTTTTAAGAAAAACTAAAATAAAGTGGTTAAGCTAAATGAAAATTGAATACATTATAGTACAAACCACAGGGTAACTATAGCAATATAAATTATTTTATCATATATTATTTTTCCACCTGCCTCCCCTGACCTCATGTCACACGCACACACACACGCACACGCCCTCACACACACACATACATGTATATATATGCGTGTGTGTATATATCTTGCATTACTATTTTCCTTTGTAACCATATCCCAGCAATATGACGCAGTGCTTGATAGCCTCTTATCACAACCTCTCACCATGAAGCAATAGCATGTTTCAATCATGCTGTCACGGGAGAACTGTAATCTCTTTTTTTTCTTCTGCATGGCATATGTCCTTCTACTCCTAACTAATCCTTATTATGCCTCAGAAGCGAAGGTCATTGTCAAAGCCGAGGGGTGATTAAGTTAATCCACTTGTTTTGTGAATCCGATTTACCTCATTTTCCAAACTAGGGAATAATGTTCCAGCGCAAAGACATCAAGATGATAGTGTTGTGTGCATTAAAGAGGAGGGCCCCTACACTAGAGAGCCTTCTACTATCTACCCACATCATCTGCATCACATTCTGCTTCCCAGTTCTCTATCAGTGGTTTCCTAATAACTGCATCCAAAGCTCTCTGTGCCAAATATTTTTGCCAGAATGAAAAAGAATAAAGAGCACACGCAAGTTAAAAGCGACATGATCGCTTCTTTTCTGAAATCAATGTGTCACTGCAGTATAAGCCAGTAGCCAAGTAAAAGCACATTGCCACGGGGAGTGGGAGTCCATGCTGCGGCCAGCGAGCCTCGGTGAGTTACGCAGTGCAGTGGCATACAGTTGACTTCATTAGCAGGTCCCTCCCTTCAAGGGAATGGGCTATTTACTTCTGCACAGTGCAAAGACAGATGCTCCACAGATAATATACAATAGAGATTTATACATGTACAAATAGGTGTGTGTGTGTAGGCGTGTGAGTAAGTGTGTGTTTCAGGGGAAAGGCTGTTTGTGTACCTTCTGCCAACAAATCAGGATGAATCCACGGTAAATCCTGATAGCCATGTTTAAATGCAATGCATGAATGAAGAGATGAAATTATAGACTTGTGTTATTGTATGAATATGTCTGTGCAATCGAGATAAATGATTCTGAACTTTAACTCATACTGTACATGCCTTACACATGGTTGGCATATCTTCTGATGCAAGTTGCTGTATATTTTTTAATATTTCATTATGAATATTAATGTATTAAATACGAAATTAAATTAACTTATTTGTAATTTGACTTAACCGGAATTTTATTTATGCGAGCACTAAACCCATCCTATTTGCCATTTTGTACTTTTGCAATTTTAGGTCACACTGTGCCTTACTTTTGGGTATGAAAAAAGCCAATGGATGTTTCATACTGACCTCACGTTGGTCTTTGTGTGCTGACTTCTGATTTAAGCAAATTTTCTGTAAACTACCCACATTCTGCTGTAAGAAAATGGTTTGTGAGATAAGCACCTCCAAAAAATATTGATCAGTGGTTACAATACTGGTTCTTAACTATTTGTCAGTTTGGTGCTTATTGTAGTGGTGAAATCTTGCACAAAAAGAGCTGTCTGGTATGGGCCATTTTATATTAACTGTTCATAGACTGAAATTAGGGGAAGACCTAGTTTGAAGCAGTTCCTCTTGGTGAAAGTTTATATTTGAGTTGTTTGTGTGAGCTAAGTTGCAAAGATGGTTATGGTTTTCAAATGTCATATGAAAGATTTTGAGAGGCAGGAGACAAAGAGTGAAAGATGAAACAGGGACTGAATCGGGGATGGAAAGAAATAACAGAGAGACGGAAACTTAGAAAAACACTAATCTGATTAAAAATAGCCCCTTGTTCTATGCTTTGCTTCATACATAGGGTCTGGGCTCTTGACTATCAATTGCTCTTTTGAAGTTTTAAACTTTACCCAATCACTAATGTTTGGCCGGTGTTTATGTAATGTGCCATTTCAATGCTATAAAATTTAAACAACTATCCCCCACTGCTAAGAGAGAAGACCTCAGCCGAACTAGACGGCTGTTAATTCAATATATGAAAATCATATATAGCCAACATGGACTGAATGACTTTGTGCACTTCCTCTGCTGCCATTGCCAGACTACAACCCTACATACACAGTTAAAACACTGTCCAGATAATCAACGTCATCATTCACAACTCCTTCTTCTGTTTGCTGATTGGCTCGGTTAAATTAAACTGCAGAAATCAAGCTCAGCGGGAGAAATCCTAGGCAGAGCACTTAAATGAGATGAGAATCGAGCAGAATTGCGTAGGAGTCAATGGCCAGGCCGAAAAAATAGGAGTTTTAATTGAAAAATTCTGATCCCGTTTATCCTCTTAGTGAGTCAAAATAAATGGATATTATGCACAATTGGAAACACCAGGAGCCCCTCCATAACCAACTGAGTTAAGATTACAATCAGTGCTTCTTTTCTACCTGTGATTTTCTCCAGCTTCTATGCCGGAGCTCCACATGTTTGCAAATTAAAGTGTGACCTGAACAGAATAAGATTTCTCTCCAGTCCGAACAAACACAACAGTAGGCGTTTCTCACAAAGACCATATTAAACAGTATAATAGTTATTTTCATGACCATGGTTTTGTAGTAATAATTAAAATTATGACTATTTATTTTCTTAGAATCTTCCCTACAGAAATCTGAATCCATCTCTTTGTCTATGTTCAGCATCCTTGACTCATCTAATACATGTCTGACTCCTACGCTGAACAATTATGGTTATTTAACAAAGAAAACACTTGATTGCTATTTGGTAATGGAATTTATAAGTGACACATTTAATTTCTTTGCTACTCTTACTGGCAAATTAGTGTTTGAGCATTTCACTTAAGAAATGTACTTGGATTCAATGCACATCAGGCAGAGTTAATGCACTGCTAAAATTAGTATTCTTTCTAAGTAGCTATTACAATTAAAATTAGATTCTTCTTGTTTGTGAAAATGAACATTTATGTCATCTGGTGCTTTGCTTTTAGATATTTTAAAAACAAGCAGTTAATGGATCGGATTTGGTTAAACAGCAGACTACAATTTTCAGTGTTTTTTGAAATTCCTCTCCTTGTGTGCACTCTATGCTTTAAGCAGCCTTCTGCATGAAACTGGTTTAACTTGGACTTACTGTTGGGAAGGTTTTCTGCGAAAGCCACAAAAGTTCTTGTGTAGAATATTTTTCTGTTTTTCCTGCTACTCTAGCTCATATGCAGGGCTGTTTGTGTGTGGAGTACAGTTTCAGAATATAAACATTCTGTTGCTGACCCCTGAAAGTAAACCAGACTAAGAACAACAAAACTCTACAGCATTGCCTGATTCTGTTATTTGAACGTTTTCTTCCCTGTAAAACCCAGGGTCTCTCTAAATTTTTTGGTAAAGCAAACCAACATAACAAACTTTTTGAACTAATGCTCATTTGGGCAGAAGAGAGGAAATAATCAATCCTAAAATGTAAAAATTACACAAGTCTGAACTGTCTGTGGAGTGTCTGTTTAAAGCAAGGAAGAGGATTCTTCAGCTTGCTAATTTCTGAAAAGTTTCCAAAATTGTTTTCAGTATAAAGACTTTTAGGAGGTGGTGTACTTTGCTCAATAGAAAATGTCAATTTTGCATTCAGCCTTTCATTTCAAAGACAGATGAGAAAAAAAAAATCATTTTTGGAGCAACTCAGTCCCACCCCACTCTTTCTTTACTGCTTTTTGGGTGACTTCTTTCAATGATGAATCAACATTAGTAGTGGCCAGTATGGGAGCAGATCCTTATCTCTTTAGCTCCCATTGTGCTTGCCAGATGGAGCTCATGGTGTCAGTTACTCTGCCAGAGCACATTGAAGAAGAAACTTCAGCTTTCAATGAGGGCCCTAATAGTTCAGAGTGATAAACTTTATTCTGCCACACAATCTTCATGGACTATTGGGGATGTATGCCAATTGTGCCTAATACCTGATCTCCTACTTGCAAAAGATTTTTTTTATTTATTTTTTTTTTTATTTTCGTAATATATTTGCAGATTTTTTTTTTTTAGAAGCACTTTCAGTTGTTCTACTAGTTATTAACTGACTGTTTCCATTAGAAGAGGTTATGGTGGATTTTATTAACCATTTCCCATCATGCAGTTTAAAGTGTATCTGTCCAGGTTTGCAGCTATTCAGCTAAATCATTGTCTACTTTGAGACTCTCCCTGTCCCTACAAATTATCTTTTGGCTCACCCTGGGAGCTGGAGTGCAATGATCCATTTGAGCAAGAGAGACACCTCCCCCATTACTCTGAAATTGAGCTCAACACCTTTTACAATGCCATTTTAGTCAAAAACAGCAGTGCTTTGGATTTGTTTATGTGAAAGAGATGTCTGAATGCATTATTCAGCTCTGCATTGATAAATCATACATTTTTCATGAGATTGTATTATTAAAAATGTAGAATCAGTTCACAAATGTTAACAAGCTGATTGGAAAAGCTGCCTAAGCCGGAAAAGAATATGGTTTTTAAATTGACAATATAAAGAAACTCATGGTGTTTATGAGACTATTTTTGAGGATTAGTGGAGAGATGGTCTGTAAAGCTCTGTAAAAATGGTTCCGTGTTCAATCTATTGATGCATGCTTCACAAAGCAATTTGGACTAAATACATGCAGGGACATAAAGTTCAGCAGATGGAAAACATTTTTCCTACCATTTTTGTGAAGACAGTTCTTTTACGAACACAATAGAGAAATGGTTAAGAAAAATAGCTTTAATTATTAATTAGCCCTCCTGTTAGCAATAATTTTGTTGCACTACCTTCTCTTCGTTTATACAAACGGCATACTCTTTGGAATTGCAATTTGCTACCTAATTTTACTGCTTAGCGTTGAAGTTTATTCAAAATTGCATTTTTGTTTATGCTATAATTTTTTTTTTTTTTTCCACGTACTGTAACACACCAAATTCTGCAGCACATCTACATGCTGAGATTGTCGAAGTCAAACTAGCATAAGTGGCCTATTTTCCAGTCCCTGACTATTTTTTCCAAGCTTTTCCTCACCTTGTTATCTAGTTTTTGTGGTATTGACAATTGGTAGCAAAATACTGCACCCATTTTCTTTTGCATATCAATTTAAGATTTAGCTCATTATGTTGACAACTTCACTGTTAAAATCAATAGTGATGTCACAATTCAATGTGTCTATCTTCAGGAATATATTCTTAGCTGCTGGTACTGATTAGAATTTGTTGGTTGGCAAATGTTTGCAAGCCTAAAATTAATATGCCAGGGTTGATCCTTTCAGTGTTAAGCAAACTATAAAAAAAAATCTGGAGACAGTAACATTGTCAGTTATTCTTGTCTCACTTCTCTTATTTCCTCATTCTGTTTGAATAATCTTTGTTTTAGATTTTTCCACAATGTCAATGTATTTCACAATTGTGCACCACTGTGGTATGTTTTTCACATCTTGCTTTTCTTCTTTCGTACCCATTATATCATAATTGATTAGGGAACACTTAAACGGAAGGAAAAATTTTCAATTCAGTGGGTGTGTTTTCCTAGTGGGTGCTAGTCATTTCGCCTCTTTGGCTTTTTGTTTAAGTGGGTTTTATATTTTTGTTCCTGATTTGTTAAGGTATGAAAAGGAGCCTGTCTGGTATGTGATGTTTACCTGGCATATATACACATATATAACAGTCAGTTAGTTTAATAGCAATCAGATTCATGGTTAATTCAAATGGGCTGAATTTGAAACTAAATGAAAAGCTGTTTAAGAATTTTGATAATTATTTATGCCTGTAAGTACAATGCAGTTTGTCATATGTACAAAATAAAAGGAAGTTAGGTTGGGATGATTTACACATAGATAAAGAGGCAAAATAACTCGGTGACTCTAAAATCCTTATAGAATAACACCAAAAAACAGAATTTTGTCTTTTTACATGGTATCTAATCAGGGATGCAAGTAGACGCTATCTTGATGTTGATTTTTCCACAGCCTGATAAATTAGCATCCTGTAAGCCTTTGCAATCTTCCCAGCTGAGGTTCTGCCATAATGCTAATTGTTTATTTCTCTTCAATCAATTTTACTGGTGGCAGGTAATGGCAGACAGGTTTATTTTCAGTAACTGATCCAAAATAGGAAATACCTGTCTAAGTTGTTTGTATCACTCTTTATCATTGCTATGCCTATGTTACAGATTAACATTTTTGCTGACTACTCCGCATGGTTGAAGTATGGCTTGCCAAGGTAATAAGGATTGCCCATGTGTCCCAGGACCTGATTAAACCACAGGCAAATGGGTGTTATTTACAGCATAACCCCTCTGTGTGTGTCTTGTGTGGTCTGTTTACATGTGCACACCTTTCAAGGACTCTGGATACTGGCACCATCACCTTTTCCCATCACCCACAGTTGCAATGTATCATGCTAGGGGGTTGAGAAAAAAGGCAGTGCCCTTAGCTATATTTTTTTTCTGACAGATGTGTCACCTCTTTAGCCTTGTTGAAATGCTAGTTTAAGGTTGAAGCCTTCTGACATGCACTTGGAGCGTGGTTTGCATGTATGTGGGTATATTTTTGCACATTTCTGTCTGACTGGGTGCTCATGATGGTTTGTTCAGCCTACTAGTGTATCCTGTATATCTTCATAGGTGCATTTGGGCAGGATGGTGCTTGTGAACGTGCACCTAAGACGACACTGCAGCTGATGGCTTGTCACTGATAGTGGTCATGATGTGAAACGAAGGTCACAGTACTCTTCTCTGGGTTTCATCTGGCCCTCTCTCAGGAGTACTTCTGTAGCTGTCAGCTAATGAGACAGCAGAGGGGGCCAAGTGAAGCAGAGGGCAGATGGAAAAAAGTGACAGAGAAAAAAAGAGAGGAGATGGTGTTGGAACAGGAGAAAGGCAAATAACAGGTAAGTATGTGAGGATTAAAAAAAGAGGGGGTATCGGCAGGAAAAGAAAAATTGCTGCACAAAAACTAGACAGTGGTGTTAAAAGAAAAGAGATTTTAACTTATAGGAATACAACAAAAGGCAACTGAGAGGCTCCAAGAAAGTTAAAAGCAACACTCAGTTAGCTCTAGCTCAAAAAAGCTGCAAAGCGAAGAGAGAGAAACAGCATGGGAGAGGCCTCCTGCAGTCTGCCATGCACCACACCCTCAGAGATTCAGCCCTGTCTTCTTCAGCTCCTCACCACTTGCAAGTTTCTCTCTGTGGAAACTGTTTTTCTTTGTTTGTTTGTTTTGTTTTGTTTTCCTGTTTTGCACATTTTTTTTGATCTGCCCACTTTTCCCTATTTTTTCTTTGGAGATTGCTCTTGGACATTGTCTGTAGGTCACCATGCTGTAGAATAGTAGATTGGGTGGAAGGGTCATGGAAGCA
The DNA here is from genome assembly GCA_903067095.1 of Girardinus metallicus. Taxonomy (NCBI): domain Eukaryota; kingdom Metazoa; phylum Chordata; class Actinopteri; order Cyprinodontiformes; family Poeciliidae; genus Girardinus; species Girardinus metallicus. The sequence goes on along the minus strand of CAEGAE010083018.1, from coordinate 55,123 downwards.
GAGAGGGGCTTGTGGTGCACTGCAGTGTAGCATGACTGATGGGAACATGTACTATTTTCCTAGAGGGCTCAACCATCAAGGGCCAGAGTGCAGCCTACCAGTACTGCACAAAAGAAACAGGCCTGCAGCATCCACATGAGGCCTCATTTGTATTGGTTATTCTGTTATTCTGAATCTGAACCTCTGGTTATCACTTTGGAATAGGTGTTGGCAGCAACAGCAGAAGGAAATTGCTGGTGTGAGTTCATTTTAACATTTACTTCTTAATGGTTTATTGAACAACCATTGTGTTCTGCTCAATTTCAGTGCAGTTTGTTTCCTACAAATGCTATACTTTTGCTGCATCTCGATCCTCTGAGTCACCATTACCATAGGACATCATCTCCCAACCACTACCTCACCATCATACATCATAAATAAGTATTACTTTGGGCCATTTCCATTTTGAACTCTCCCTTTTTTTATCAGTCAACACAGTGAGCACTTTAGGAGAAGTTATTTAAAGCAAACTATCATAAGCACGGTGATGATGGAACCTTTTGAGGTCTTAGTCCTTGACATGGCCGTCACAGGTTCATGTAACGACCTGGTAACCTTTCCTGCATGTCATCCCCCTCTCACGACCTTATTTCCTATCTGAAAACCATCAAATAAAGGTTACTAGAGCAAACAAAACCTTAAAAAATTATCATCAATGTATCCAAATTATCCAGTTGGCTGTTCCTGCTGTGTCTTCAAGTGATGTCATTGGGTTCTTACTTAAGATTGATATTCTAGTCCCATGAATTTCCAGTGACTCAAAGGAAAAAAAAAGTCTTTAAATGTTGCTTCCATTACATTGTGCCTGTCATGCCACGCGTATGTACCAAAGTCTCAGCCCAGCTCATTCATTTGTTATGACTCCCCTGAGTCACACTGTGGGCTTGGGTCTTAATGTTCATTCAACCAGAACCAACTGTTGGAGATGGAAAAACAGGGATGTTTGGCTAGACATTCTTTTATACACAGGAGCAAAAAAGTGATGATGCAACCTGAATATCTATGTGGAGAAAAAGTAAGGGCAAATGCAAGAGTAAAAGTCTACTGTTTTGAATTTTATTTAACTAAAATTTAGCATTATTTGTGCCCATCATAACCTGGTTTGGCCTGTGGAACCCTGCAAGCAGCTGGTGGGTCCTGGCAGTCCATGCAGAATGTGCCCCAAGTGGTCAATGTGGAGAACAACTTCTATATGGCTTCAAGATGATTAAGGTCCACCTTCAGGTGTCCTAGGGGGGCAAGCAGTGCACCACCAAAATGGTGGGGACAGTGCAGTTCTGCTGATTTTAACTCAGGACTTTGTGGGTCAGTTGGCAGAACTTGAAATTTGATTCTGACAGCTTTTTGCAAAAAAGGAACAGGGTAGAGTTGTTTTGTAAAATTGGTAGAGAAACGCTCGACAAGCACCAAAACTGTTAATGCTCATGGGGTGTTTTGTAAGGTGGTTCAACAAAGTATTGGTTCATCTGGGCTAAACAGATATGCACATTACACTATTTCAATTTTTATTTTACACAAATTTTGAAATTTATATAGATATATTTTCCTTCCTCTTCACTGTTGTCATTTTGCAAAACTGCATAAAAGAAAATAGACAAAAGTGTTTTTTGCTCCATTTTATCATCCAGTAATAAGGACTGTTTCTATGCAATTTTCTTTTCTCGTCTTTCAATTGCATCAAACGTTTCAATAAAGGTCTGTTCATCTCATGCTGTTTTAGCAAGGTTTCATGATATTAGAAAAATGTGGTTGAAATATTTGTTTTTGTTATTATGAAGTTGTAAGATTCACAACAATTTTTGCCTCTAAAACTTGTAGCAGGTCTTGGCCCCACATGCAGGAAAAGCCTCTGTAACTAGCTAAATACAGTTTAGGCCTGTAAAAATTGAATCTGTATTACTTGTAATATAATAGCCTACAGAATATTGCATGCAAGCACTCTTTTGCATTGAAGATATTGCACACACCGATGTTGTGATAATGATTGGATTTTGATATATAGTGGAGCTTTATGTTTCAGATTAGACATCAGAAATGTAAGTCACAGTCAAAGATCATCTTTATGTCTGTGTTTATGGCTTTCGGTTGTTTAGTTATAGTTCACAAACATCATGGCTATTACTGCTCTCCTATATGACCACAAGTACCTTAAGCAGCAGCAAAAGAGCACACACCCTGAGAAACTCAGCAGTTTTTAGAAAACATCTCAAACCCGTGAAGTCTTTGAACCGCACTGTGGCTGCTTTCCTTTAACTACTTTCAGCTGCACGTTTGAGATGTCGCAGATCTGCACCTCCCCCAGCATGCCCTTACCAATTCATAATCTGTACCTCTTGTGGTGCTGGTAAACATGGATACTTCAGGTCCGTCTTGCAGTCTGGTCTGTATAAATGGTTTGGAAATGCCAAGATTATAGAATTATTTCTTTTTTTATGAACCATCAGACCTGTTTTAAGAAAACCTGATTCTCAGTTTGCCTGAAAGTCAGTATTGGAGAGAGCCTGAGCTTATTTTTGATTCCAGTTTTAGCATGTCAGCACTTAAATAATTTCCCACTTTTTCCCCATTTTGCTCAAAAGCATTTGTAATGTGATGGGTTGTATCTCACTGTCTGCGTCTTATCTAATATGTAAAAAAAATCATGTTTTATTACAGCATTCCATTGTCAGTTGGCTCTTTGATTTAACTGTCAAACTTCTTCATGAGAAATGTCAGATAAAAGTTTTTCTGAAAGAGAATGATAGTCCGTTATTAATGAAGATGACTGTGGATTTAATTCTATTGTTAAAATGTTTTCACCGACGTGTGTAAGTAGTCAGAGAAAACTTCAGTCCAGCTCTGATATTGTCTCTACGGGTGTTTTTTGAGCCCACGACCAGAGGCTCTGTGAAGGGAAAACTCTCTTTCCAAAGGACTAAAGCATAAACATTGAAAGAGCACACTTCATCCCATCTGTCTCATGCCAAGGGTTTGTTTTCTCATCTCTCTCTCTCTCTCCCTGGCCTGCTCCCTGTTGCATTCCTGCTTTCAATACTTTCCTTGGACCATTCTCTTACTCTTACTTTCCTCTAGCCTTTCCATTATCAGTCTACTTAGCTTTTTATCTAAACTAGTCCACTGTCTCTCTCTTTACTCCATCCTCCTATCGTTCCTCCTCTGCTGCTGTGAACTGGTAGAGCTGCAAAGAGCTTGAGGAGATGATGTTAAGAAGCCATCTCCCATGAAAGGCAATGGGTAACCACTATGCCTGTATAAGGCCAGATGAGTGGTCAGTGTTGCATTTGTGAGTTTTGTGTGTGTGCATACATGAGAGTGAGTGTGTCATCTGTGTTAGTTTTAGAAAGTACCTACTGCTGCGTGTTCAAGAGTTTTTAGATTCGACTATACATTAGGGAGAGTGCGCTTAGGCTTAGTATGTCGGCGTGTGTGGGTGTGTGTTTTTGTGCGAGTTCAGCCCAGCAGCAGGCTGACGTGTGCCGAGCAGCCACAGGGACCAAAAGGGTTTTGCTCTCTCTCAGCTAATCCAAACAAAGCTCAGATGGAGCCAGAATGAGGAATGTCTGGGCTGTTGGTCATAGATGCAAAGAGGTCAACTAGTATGAGTGCGAGTCTGCAAAAGAGGCAAGGAGGCCAGCTTTGTGACTTTTTCTTTACTTTTTTATTTGTTTGCGTAAGTGCTGTGGTAGCTTTCCCATTCCCAAATTGAGTTAAGTTTGTGTAACACAGAGAAGCAATGAATTAACTCTCGACTGAAATTAGGCAGAATGCAGCTGCAGTCCTAACATGACAACTTTCCAGAGTAAACAAATTTACAAACATAAACAGAAAAGTAGTCACAGTTCATGTTTTTCCTTCTTCTATTCTGCCTACATGATCTACATTATTCTGTATACAAGAGCATGTTTTCCTGAACTGAGGCCTTCACAGAACAGGTATATTTATACTGAAATGCCTTGAACTGTATTGAATGTAATTTGGGAATATCGTATTAAAAGGGACTAAATATGTATGTACCTGTGCGAACCATCATTTGCTTGTATTTCACAATGATGCTATAGAAATACTTTTGCAAAGCAAATTATTTTCTCTTCTCCAATCCAGTCACATTTGCACAACACATTCCTGTTTGGCTCTCTTCTCACATTCCTACTGCATTTCAAAACTAACCGCCGACGCCAAGTTTTTCCTTTGGGGAAAACTGGTGAAATACCATTAAGATTTTTGAAAACATGAGTCTTGCACAATGTGTCCTGTCAAGCACATTAAGATAGAAACGACAGCACTGACCTCATCAAATCAGTTAAGTTAGGAATTTATCCCTTGTCTAAGTGAAGGGAGGCATTTTAACAAATATTGGTGTCAGAAGTGAAGTCAGGCAAGTAGTCTTTGGAAGCTTTGATGTGATAGGGGATGTTGTAGTTTGATTAATTCTCACTTATGCCTGCTTGTGTTTGTGTGTGTAAAAAGAGAGCAAAATATTGCTTGTGTGCAATTTATCTCTGTGTCCTCAGACGCTGTTGGCTATGGACTTTAGAGCAGCTGTGACTAGTTCACCTCTGACCTCTGAATATTTTACTCTCAGGGTGAATCCCAGGGTGCTGTATTTCCACATGCAGACATTTGTGCATTTATTTGGCTGCATCACAATCAAATATTTACTTAATGTTCAGTAAAATCTATTTTGATTGTATCACAACATTAAGCGCTATGAGGCAGTATAAAACTGGTAGAGTACTTTGCAGTGGCTCTGCAGGTTACTATATGCACAGATATTTGACTACTGTTTGGCACTAATTAACTTTACCTTCTCTGCTCTTTCTTCTGCATTGCATCACTATGAAGTCCAGGCAGTAATGGGAAAAAAGATGCACCAAAGCAGGTCACTTTGTATTTGAGCCTGGTCAAAGTGTTTGAGTATTTGGCGCATCGTCTATTGCTGTAGACCATTTAAAACAAACTTTGTGTCTTTCCATCGCTCTCAGACACAAGCAGCATTGCAGCCCTACATGCAGACCAATTACAAGCCAGTATCATTCGGGTGTGCAAGACGGAGTGACATTAGAGCTAATTCCTTTTAAAGCCCAGTGACATTACATCCACAGTCAGACAACTGGAGACTGTTCTTTTTAATCTACTGCGTTACACAGTGAAGAATGTGGTACTGTGTAAGAAAACTGCCAGTGGGAACTTTATGAGCTGCCTTTCAAATGTCATTAGACTTTTTTTTCTGCACTTTTAGCAGCGAAGATGACCTACGTATACTGTACAGGATAGCCTGGAGATTGATGGGTAGGGACACTGTCTGCTTGTAACTATGATAAGGATCTAAAGCACATTGTTTCACTGTAGAAATTAAATGCATTTTTAATGCATGTGTTTAACATTTCATGCAGATACAATGCTGCGCAGTGCATGATTATGTTTCTTTCCACATAAGTACAGGAGATTGATCATCACAGAGACAAGCATGCATTGAGTACTTAAAGCATGAAAAGATAGGGAGTTCCCTTCCAATCCTGTTTTCTTTTTATATCCTCACTTTTAGCCTCAGATGGATGTTCATTCTACCCTTCCTGCTTTACATTAGTGAAGGATAGTGGGGCCAGGCTTTAATAAGGTAGACCTTAGGGATGAAGGACACTGGGGCTTGAAAGGTTACACCATGGAGTCGGTAACACATTGCTGAGGGAAGCATTTACTCTCCTACTCAAGTGCGCATCCATCCATGTGTTTGCGAACAGCCATGAAGATGCAGCCTAAGAAATGTTTATGTGAGTCAAATGGCTAATTAGGTATGTATTCTCTATAGATTGTCCATAGGAAGAGAGCAAGATGTGCATTTACTTCTTAAAATGTCGCCTTATGCTGGTTAAAATATAAACATCACAACAAAACAGTCCCATGTTCTCCAAGTAGAACATTGTGATTTTCACATTCTTGAGCCCAATACGCACTTAGAAATTTTAAGGTTTTATTATTTTGTTTATTTTATCTTTTATGTTTATATGATCAAGAATGTTCAAAATATAACTACTGTGCACATGGCATACATTTTAACTAGTTTTGACTTTTCCTTAAGTAGTGTTTTGTTTTCTTTGTGGATGGGATTGGGGTGGGTTGAGTGGAATCTTCCACTCTCCAAAGTCTCACCTTTCTCTCAATAAACTGCCCACCCTTTTGTGAGGGTGTCAGAGCTTGCTGACCTACGGGCCCGAGCGGTTCGGGGGCCAGTTATCTCTCCCTTGGCAAAGGTAGGCAATAAAACTCATGATCTTTGGGTGGTTCATTTTATAGGTTTAAAACACCCCAACACACCCACTAGTTATAAAGGCACCTGATCAAAGTGAAGCGCTTACTTCAAAGACGGGAGAGGACTTGATGCTTCGCTAAATTAGTTTTTCTCATATTTAGAGCTGCTTCATATGTCTTTTTAATACATGATAGAATTAAAAACAATGTGATAGTTAGATTTTGAACTAGAGGTAAACCAACTTTTAAAAAAATCCATAAAACGGCTCTTTAGCACTCATTGGAAGCTTTAACCAATACTAGTTTTAGCATTGTTACCATCTAACGGTTTGACAGTCACAATATCATTGCCTTCCTAAAATAATGACCTAAATCTTTTTTAGCCAAAACTTATTTTTTTAACCTAAAAAAGTGGTGATTTTTTTTTTTTGGTCAAATGACTGAGGCCATTATTTCAGGAAGGTGATGGTATTCTACTTTTTTGTACTGTACTTATATGGTGCCACACAAACTAAACAAATGTTTTGAAGGTTCATTCTGTGATATGTAATCAAGCAGTGTTGGCAATCACATTGAGAAGTTTCTAGCTTGTTCTTTCGATGTAACACAGCAACCACAAAAGGAACCTACATTCTTTGTTTTCTTATGGCTTACTTCCCCAGATGGTCACACACTAACAGCAACTACATAGTACTTACCCAGATCTTGTGGCAAGAGATTTTTTTATGCCATTACTTTCTACACGTTATATTTGATTTATTTATGCAGAAACTGCCCATCAAAAGGTGTATGTCACTACCTATTAAAATTGTGTGGATATGCATTTGTACCACCTCTGCACACATGCAATCTTTCATGCAGGAACAGCATTAATCTGTCTTTTTCTCTCTGTGTCTCTGACCTCTTATTCTCTTCCTCCTATTAGCATGGCTTCTCATGCAGAGCCACAAGTGTCACATTGCATCATTGGGAGGCACCACTAATAGAAACATTAATGCGGGGGAGATGATAGAGAAAGCTTTTTCTTTTTTTTTTCCACTCCCTCGCTTCTTTTTTCCCTTCAGCGAACAGATTAGTGCCTAATCCACCAAGAATAGGAAAGATAAAATGGTCCTGATTGGCTACATTGGGATAAATAAACACGTCTGCTGTAAGTGGATTTACACCACACCAGCCAATTTTTATCAAGTCATGTCTGAAAGTTTAGTGATAAAATGTTACTCTCCTTTAGATAAATGAATTCTGGACCATTGTAATGTGTAGTTAAGTGGTTTGTGTATGGATATAGATATAGATATATATAGATTGATCACCAGGTTGCATGCTGTAAGAAAAGGTATATTTCAAAGAAATACAAAAACCTGACATGATGTTTCTAAACACATGATTAGAATTTCATGTCAGATTTTTGTATTTTTTTTCTTACATTTTGTGATATTAGAGTAGACAAATACAATTTTCTTTGATCTTACCCTTACACAAGGCAGCACACCCTCCACAAAAGTGTAGTATGTAACTTTTATTAATTTAATACTTTTTTGCATATTTGTTACAACTGTCACCATGTTGACAATTTGCTTTGAGACACATATGTAAAAAGATCGATATCCTTCACCTCCTCCATGAGCTTCTACTGCCATCTGAAGAACTCCACTTTTTTTTTATGAACATTGCATATTACAGTTTTAACTTATAATGTCATAAACCATAACTCTGATTTAGTCTTCTTCCACAATGTTTTAAACTCTGAAAATACTAGTGCAAACCCAACAACCTAATTTATTTTTCAATAATTATCAATGATACTACTCCTGTTGCCTCACTGATGTCCTTGTGCTTATCTCAAGGACATCAGTGAGTTTCTACCGCTGTGGTAATATTAATGTTTGGTTGATATCATGTTTGGTGGCTCGGATGTAGTGTTTATAGTTTTGTTTTTTTATGTGGTTTGAAGCTATCTAAAACATACTGTCTTATGAACTCAAGAAGGAAGATATTCTTAGACCATAACGTGACAGAGGGGATTATGGATTCTCTGTTCTGACCAGTCGACATGCAGGCACATGAAAAAGTGTACCTTTATGGCATTTACTGTGTGTCTGTGTGTTCTTTATGGAGTCTGGCGTACATCAAGGTCGAGAGATAAGAGAGAAGGGAGATGGATTGTGATGGGGCTGAGGGGAAGTTGAGTTCCTGCTAGTGATGGTGGTGGTAACTTCTCGCTTTAGGCTGCCAGACTCCTATTTCCCCAAAGAGCAGAGACTGAGAACAGGATTTTTGAGGTGCCTGTGTAATGTAAAACAGTATCCTTTCTCCTCTGCTGAGGACTATGGGGTATTATTTGTTTCCTCCAGAGCAAACGGGAAGTTTGACGGGACTGACTTTTTTTTTTTTTTTTCTTTTTGTACCACTTTAACTTAAGGTCTGTGTGATATTTGTGCTTTGATTTTACGTAATCTTGTATAAATATAAATACTCTTTCTAATCTTGAGCTTGTGTAAAGATTAGTTCTGATGTCCACACCACAAATTTAAAGAGTTTATCTGAATATCAGTGATATAACCTTTCTGGCTACAAAAGATAAGGAGAAGTATTGAAGCTTTTAAGAGCTTAACCAACCAAACACTTCTAGCCAGCTCTGAATATGAAAACATGTGGCTCTGAGTTTTCTCCCCTATAATACAAACATTAGGGATTTAAGAATGCATCAGAATGTTTATAAGGTACCTCATGTGTACCAGACAGATGTGACCTGTAATTTCCATCTGGCTGTCTGAATTAAGATAATGGCTTTCCTAACACCTGGTTATTGTAGAGCAAGATCCAGCTGCTGTTGATGCTTTCTTCTGTCATTGGCAAACTGCATACTAACCAGCTTATTGTCAGCATGTTTGAATAACTGACATGTTGTAAAATTATTCATTCTCTTGAGCTTTTATACTTTTTGTCTTCAAAGTATTTTATTGGGATTTTTGTGAAATACTAACACCAAATAGCACACAACTGAAGTGGTAGGAAAATAATACATAATTTATATTTTGATGCAACAAACATAGAATGTGTTCTGGTCAAATTAGAACAAAAGTGAACTTTTTGGTCAACATGCCAAACACCATGTGTGGAGAGAAAATAGCACTTCACACATCAACACATCATCTCCACTGTGAGATATGGTGATGGCAGTATCAATATTAGTAAATTAAACAAACCAGCAAAGGAGTTCTCAGTAAGACATTCTTTGTTTATATTAATAAAAACTCTGTTGACATTTTAAGGATGTGACTTTCATGTGCTTGTAGAAGTGCTGAAGGCAAGGCAATTTAACTTAACACATTTCAGCAATAGGGCAATTCGAAGTAATATGATTAAAAAGAAAATAAAACAACAAACATACAAATTATCACATTGCAATGGCAAAATACAGGAAAGTGATCAACAATTTATGTACTTGTTGTTAATAAAACGTATCTCTTGGTTAAAGTGTTGAATGCATTTTTGGAGATTTCTGGGGGATTATCTCAGATTAGATGAGCATAAAAACTAAATGCTCCTTCTCTGTATTTGGTTCAGATTCTTGGGATACAGAGTAGACTTGTACCAGAAGACCTGAGTGTTTTGTAAAGTTGATACAATGACAAATGATTTAGTGTAATTTGGCTCTGAGCCACTCAGGGATCTATGATTGTTACATGACAAAATGTGAAATGTTTCAGTTGGTACAGATACTTTTGTAAGCCACATGAAATATTGGTTTGTAATTTTTATAGAACTGAGCTCCACTTTTTGATATTAGTGAAAATTAGGGATAGGTTAAAGTAATTGCTTCTCTAGATGAAGAACATTTTTATGGGTGTGCCACATAAACTTCTTGCTGGTCAGAGGCCATTTATAACCTTTGCTTGGGATCTAAAATGCCAGAGAACGAAACGTCTCATTAATCTCAAGACAAAAGCTCAGTGCATCAGCAGAAGCAGCAGCATTGGTAAATCATATCCTAAACCTCCAGAGAAAAATATATCACCAATTTTAGTTGCAGCAACTTCGGGTGAAGCCTGGAATATTTTCCTTCTTAATTAGGGAGCAAACAGTCCTTGAGGGCTTCAAAATACTTCACGTGTCTCATGCGAACTCAAATCCTCCTTTCAGGTTGCAAAAATATACCAATTTTATTGGTTCCTGCTGGGTTTTCTTTGCATGATGTTGATTGTAACCCTGTAGACTGCCCAAGCTTTAGCAGTGGGGCCAAATTTAAGTGAAAGCACTGTGGGAAATGAATTTGCATTATACTCGCATGTAAAAAGAATGGGAGTGGGGTGGGGCTTATAGCTGGGGAGGGGAGAGGTCCAAGGTAGAGCTTGAAACAAAGTGACTGCTGCGTCAACAAACCAAATATTAAATGTAGAGCTTTGCTCCATCCTCCAACACCCCTAAAAATATCCATACTCGCATCCTTATTCTAGCATTTGACAAATTAGTGCCTCATTTCAATGACGTACCCTCAGATACACCTCATTCACATTCAACCTAATGTTTAATTCACTTAAAATTTGAGCAGAGGGCATGTTTTCCTTTACCCAACGCTCCCTTTTCTCTATCTCCCCATGGCGATGTCACAGGGGATTAAGTCACGGAGGCCGAGGGACTTGTTTATGATTCATCTGGAGGGAGGCTGCAGCCGCCCAGAGTACCCACAGGGCATGCAGCTAACAGACTATTTCCCCCGTGAAGCATCCTCACTTGGCTGCATGCTAACAGAGCACCGAACACTAAGAAGTTCCTAATGATCGTTCTAGCTGTGGAAGGGCAAAGCTGAAATAAATTGTTCTTTGCTGATTCATTGCCTGATATACCGCGAAGTGCAAAAATGTTTTTTTTTTTTTTTTTTTTTACTTTTTTACTTCACCGCCACACAATTCTCTTATTGTGATTTTATGTGATAGGCCAACACAATCTGGAGTCTTGCTGTGTAAAATGCATAAACTCTCTTGATGCATGAGTTTTTTAAAACAAAAAAGACAAAGGATGAAATGCACATCACAGCAAGCCAATGTTATGTATTTGTGGTGTTTCTCACTGGCCAGGACTTCATAGAAATTTGCTCCTTGTAGGACTTCTAAATCATGGTCATTCCGCTCCAAAAGTAACGCATTTGCTCCAGGCGCTGCTCATGATTAAAGACATGATTCCTCCACACTGAGCAGCTCTCTGATAGCTGACATCATGTCTACCTATCTACTGCAGTGGTTGAAATATTGTTTGGAGTTTGCAAGGTCTGCCCTTCACTCATGCAGTTAAGTAATTGGTCAGCCAATGAATGCAATCTGCTGTCAATCAAATAATTTTGCATGCAATGCCACGTAACATGACTTGTACTACCCTTGAAATGATTACCAAAAACAGTGATGATCTAATGGAGACAAATTTGCCTGGGGCAGAACCGGTTAAAGCCACTTTACTGGAGAAGCGGCTTCAGTAGTAAAGAGAATCCACCTGTATGTAATTTAATCTCAGTATATATTAAGCTGTTCTGTGAAGGCCTCAGGATTTTTTTAGAGAACATTATTGAACATACCATATTGTGAAGTCAAAGGAACAGACTAAAAAAATTATACATTGACACAAAGTTCTAGAAGTCCAGTATTAGATTTGCTAAAAGCCACATGGAAGGACACTAAATTAGTAAAATATGAGAGTAAAACTGAATATTTCGACCTACATACAAAGCATTTGTGGTTAAAATAAGAATTTGTTCTAAGCTTTTTTTTTATTATTATTATTTTTAATCTGAGTCCAGCAGATCTTACTTTGCAGGTTCATTTTTTTTTTTTTTTTTTTTTAATGCATGTGCCTTATCTCTGACAGAAGGGAAAGCATGGCATGGCACCACTAGGAAATTTACCTCTAATGCTGGAAAACTTTGTCCAATTACATCTGAATGAATTGCATGTCAGGTTTTTACCAACCTGTTGGAGTTAATTAACATTTTTTAATAGGTGTGTCTGTGTGTGTAGTGGTGAAGATTACTTTTAACAAGCTGACTTCCAGTGCGTAAACCACAGTGACTTCTGAGGGTTAGTCTGAAACACATGTTCGGCCACAAAACAAGCTGATCTCAAGCAAGATGCTTCAGTTCGACTATTACTGCTCTCCTTTGTTCTTTATGAAAGGTGGTTTGTTAGTTGTGACACACTGCAGAAGAATAGAGTTATTCAACATCAATGCATTGCCGTCAAGGGAGCTTACATATTACCACTGTTAGTGGGACTTGATGTCTTCTTTTAATTGCTCTTTTAATTAACTCATGTCTAGCCTTCTCTTTGTCAGAGGATGCCTGTGCTTGCCATTTAGCACAAGGTAATGAGATTAACCTCTCATTGACCAAGCAAATGTAGATTAAACATTATAGCCAAATGAAATGAGTGGGCTTTGTTTATTAGTGTGCACGGGCAAGGCGGCAAGCAGTCGAGCCGCAACCCTCTTGGTGGTAACATAGCTGAAATATCAAAGGGATATAGGGGAGTGTGTTTGGCTTCAACTTGCGAGTGTGGCTGACCAACTGCAGTGGGGAGGAAAGAGAAAGCAGCCGGCACTGGAAAATGGTACCAAATTCTCTGTCTGCCTGGCTATCTCTAGAGCCGACTGTAGGCAGTTGATGAGAACGGGCTTCTAATCAGTCAGTCACGCTCACATGTGTGCTAGGTGCTACAGTCAGAAACAAATGGAGACCTACACTACCTAAATTCTTTACTTTGTAATGTTCTGTTGCTGTGCACTGCTAAAGATTTGTGCAGAAAAGCAGACAAAAAAATGTAATACTCTTTTAATGTCAAGAAGACATATACATAGCTTGACTGTTAACATAACAGTCAGATTAAGGAAGGGGGAACTTCTTGTTTTCTTTTTTCTGTCCAAATGAGGTCCAGTCCAAGTTCTTAACACCAGCTGCAATGTTTTAGGACACAAACATGTACGTGAGGCCTTAAACAACCAGATCTTGTCCCACAAAATTTCAAAATATATTATCATGCACCCTGCACTATTGACAACCATAGGTTTTCTTAGACTAATATTCACCCATATTTACATATATTTTTAACTTTCTTACCCATGCATGGAAAAAATGTTTCCTACTTTGGTATTAAAATACCAAATCAAATGTATGTTTGTGTCCGTAAATTAAGAACTGACACCCATATGGCACCTTGTAAATAGTCACACCTCTTGATTACCGATTCCTTAAACAGGGAAAACTGTAACAAGATTGAAGACTGATGCCTTATCCAGCCAATCACACTGAGATTGGTTGAATTTGCAAATAATGGGCTGAAATTTAAGTCTCTAGAAATTAAAACCTCTAAAGCACCAAAGAAATATGAATCAGGAAAGGTGAATGTAAATGTAAGCAACTCTTTAACAAGTATGCTTTTCTTTCCACTTTAAAATGACTAGTACTAAAACGCAGTAACACAAATTAAGACACAAAATACTCTAAAGTTTGTAGTGGTGAAATGAGAAAATGTGGAAAGATTAAAAAGATGTGAATGCCTCTACAAACATGTAACTAAGAACGCAATTATGTGTTTTATCTCATACATGCCACTTACATGCAACAGTGATAGTCCTTGCTCCAAAATTCTTACACTTTGCTCTCATTTCATATGATGCGATATTACATCTTCCTTGACAACCACTGCATCCTTCATAAAGCACTTTGTGTGTCAAGGCTGGATCCTGTCCTATCAATCTCTAGTAAATATCATGGATTAAATTAACAGAGAAAGTTTTGCAAACTTGACTGTTTGTCAGAAATATTTTCTACCTCAAATACACGAGACCCTTTCAGGCCCGTTATTGCGAACCTTCCCCTATTTTATTTTTTGCCTAGAATGTGAGTGCAAGCAAATTCTCTTCTCAGAGCCAGACTTGGCTGCCTTGGCCTCAGTTAGTGCCACACCTCGTTTTAATCAGGCTCTGGGAGTGAAATATAGCCTTGGCAAGAATTCTGTACCAAGCTCCATTCATCTGGTTTCAATCTTCTCTCCGCCCTCGGATGTGGCCGTGTGGACATTCCTTTTCTAGACATGGGGGTGGGAAGACGTGGTGCTGAGAAGCACAAAGGGCAGGATTATTTGCGTGTGCGTGTGTGTGTTTGTATCACTGTTGGAGGCTTGCGACAAAAGCTTAAACTTATAAAACAAGGATGGCTTTTTAGAACTTGTAAGAATGAAGTAGTTGTAATTAGGCTAGTGGGTCAACAGAAGTGTGATGACAGTAAAGACTTCATGAGATGTCTTCAGGCTATAACCACAAATTTAAGGCTAATTTGTTGAAAATTTTGAAGCAGACCAACACACAGTAGCGTTTTTATGCGAACTAAAAGAAAGATAGATGGTTTTTAAAATTTTACTAATAAAAATCTTTGGTGTTCATTTGTTTGCATCACTGGTAATCCCAAATAAAATCTAGTGCAATCAATTTCCCTCAAAAGTCATCTAATTACTTATTTGAGTTTACTTGTGTGCTTTGTATTGTAACGTAAACAACCAAAATTTTCAAAAAAGGAGAAGTTGTGAATGATATTGTTTTTCTGCACTGTTTTAGAATTGTAGTCCAATGTCATCAACTCTAGTTTTAGCAATGGCAACAGAGGAAATGAATGAAGCCATTCTGCCCATGTTGGCCACACTTAACGGCCACCCCATTTGGATCGGCTCTTTCTTTGCAGTGAAGGATGGTTGTTTACAGCGCGGGTGGTTTCCAGGTCGCTTTTTAGCGTCAAACTGAAACCTACTTACGTCAGACATACGTCCTGGGCAAATGTTAACAATTTTAAACTTCAACACCGTCCACACCTCTAGGAAGCAATTGTTTCTCAACAGCCAAGACCGTCTGCACAAACTAAATTGTGTAGGACAAGGGGTTGGCTTTTACCAGGCTAAGTTGAAATAAACTTTCCAGTCACAAGATTTCTGTCCTTCTCTTTTGAACACATGTGCCCTTTACATGGCAACACAATGCAGGTTTGCCTTCTAGGAAGACCTGAAGGCATAATCATAAACATGCGTTCAGAGCTATAGTATAATGGTTTAGATTGAAGCATATTGATGTGTTAGAATGACCCATAGATTTAAATTAGAATCCATCTTATTTGACTAGGTTTGAGTTATTCTGGAGAATGTTTTTTTTTTTTTTTTTTTTTCTTTCTTGACCAACTCTGGACAACTACACAAAATCATGTCACTTTTTAGAATTTTGTGAAAAAATTTTAAACCTGGTTTAATTTTACACTATGGGTTCTTGTATTATAAAAGCCCAACTCTAGTCAAATACACTGAAGTTTTGTAGCTGTAACATGAAACAAGTGAGATCTAAGAGCACTTTAGACTCTTCATTCTGAAATAAAAAAAAATGACAAGTTTCAAATGGCTGACTTTTAAAAGTTGAAATCCTACTTTATTTTTTTAAAGTAAAACGGATGCACTTATATGACCTGTTTTTTAGTCTATCTTAAATTAGGTCGCATTGGGACAACACACTCTGCATATTTATATTTTGTTGCACTACATGCATAAATGCACTGCAATGTGGCTGCTATTTATCTGAAGCAAGCAAAAAAGAAAAAAATGCTTTGGGTCTTGCATGAATGGACTTGTTTAATCATAAGGGCAGATGGTAGCTTGGTCTATTAGCGCCCGTAAATGAGTCTAAGTGAGGCCTTTTCTGGAAGCCTTGCAGCCCACGCTGACCTCCTCGGTCATCATACAGACAGCACTTTTGACTTTGACAGCTATTCTAAAAAGTATACACCTTTCAGTTTATAGATCCTAAAGCAGACATGACATGCTCATCTAAGAGAGAGATGGCGATCAGTGTGTCCTTGGCAATGAAGAGTTTGGGATGGTTGGGTTACAACTTTGTGCTTTAGAGCTGCAGTAATAGAAGCAGCGACAATATCTTCCAGTATTTTCTATTTAACTGATCAAGTAAAAGGATGTGATCAGATCTATGCCATAGCACTGACAGCAGCACTAATGTCAGTGACGTAACACACTAGGCCTGGATGGATGGAGACGGGGAGTCAGAGCCCCGTGTGTTTTCAATTAGCCAATGAAATGTACAACATTGGAGCTGCTCTGTTGCGTTCCGCTTCTATTCTCCCTTGAATCCAGAGGAGTAAATTAGTGTCACCGCCGATATAGACCTTACCATCAAACCCCAGGTGAACTCGAACTTTAGACAGTGACAAATAATCGCAGTGACCTAAATAATGGAAGTAAATCTATGTGTGCAGAGAAGCGAGATTGCAGAGGAGAAAAGGAAAGGAAGCATGCACAATCCACACACACGCCTGATTATATGAGCTCACAAAATGAAATGCTTACATGTCCAGACTGGAACTATCTCCCACTGCCTCTGAAGCTCAACTTTAATGTGGCTTCAAATATAGTTCTAGCTCTAGGCTTGTTTTCTTGCTGTTCACCTTGTTTTTCAAGTCTCTTTATACTTAACCATAAACCCCAAAGTAGCTTTTATTGTCTTTCCACAAGTTGTTAAAGCCTGTTTTGAAACTCCATTGGGATATTGAGTTGTGTTTAATGAAAGCAAAAAGTGTAGTGTTTTGTAGTGCAAGAGGTATATAGTGTTTTACATTTCCATCAGTTTCACACCATTGTAAAGCATCCATCATTAGGATGACCACAATGCATTCCACTTCCTGTGCCCATACACCTAGTCAGCTCTATTTTCAACCTAATGGGCATAAAAAATTGCATATTGCGGCAAAATGGACTTGGCAGCACAAAAGCTTATTAAGTATTGATCCGCTGATGTCAGTGCCCATGTCCAGGCTCTCCAACAATGCGAGAGAAGTTCATTCACATGCTTGCCAGCCACAAATTGAGATTAGATCACATAAATAACTTGGGAAATTGAGGTACATTTTGTGAACAGAAAAGGATGCTCACATTCATCTGAGGTTGACGGAGGGAAAGGTTGTACATATATACGCAGTGTGGGCTTTATGGCTGTTTTTTACCAATTATTTTCCCATCTGTCCGCACCCCAGTGGTGCTTAGCTAGTTTGATATACACCAGTACCAATGCCCAACTGGAAAGATTTAACCTAGTCAGCAGCAGGCAAACCAGTCTTCTGCAGTGTTTTTTAATGAACATGGCTCATCTTGTTTCTCACCATGCCATCTGTCAGGTATGCAGGATCAGACAGAGCTTGATCTCAGCAAAATACAAAATACAATGTTCCATTGAGTTGTTAATGGAGAGTTTTGAGAGTGTGATTAAAATATCTCGCATTACTCTACACATGCTCGTTAAAGTACCAAAGATACAGCAAATATTTGCAAAGTTAGACACCTTAAAGTTTTCTGCAATTTGTGTGATAATAGCAGCACACATCAGTGTTTTATCTTGGGACTTCACCTGATAGCTCTAAGAGAAATGAATGAGAAAAGATGGTCTTCAAAATACATTTTAAAAATTCTAATAAGGATGGCCAGCATATGTTTTGCCTCTTCCAGTCTGACCACCCTAAATGAAAACCAATGCCTTCACAAGTCATGTAATAGTCTGTGAAGGCATCAGAGGTTGTTAAAGAATGTTTTCGAACAAACAAATGTTCTGGAGATGTTCTATGCATATTTAAACATCACTCAAAGCAACATTTAATTCACCATCTAAATATTCTGATGCCCAAGGTACAATTTTTGGTCCACATGCAAAACATAGTGTGTTACAAAAAACTAATTCTGCAGATTACTCTTAAAACATTATTCTTACACTGATGGCTGATGGTGGCAGCATCATGCTGTAGGGAATTATTTTTCTTTAGCCGTCACCCTGTCTATTTGGTTATTTGGTCAGCTGTAGTTGTTTTGACCTAAGACTGGACAATAAAGTTGGTTGGAGTTACAGAAAATGCTCAACAAAACAGGCTCCAAAGACTTGCAGCTGTCAGTGCAGCATGGATTCTTCAAAATATTGACTCTAAAAGACTGAAAACAAATTGACTTTTCAGATTTTAATTTGTAAAGAAACAAACATGTTTTTCATTTCAATAATATGTTGTTGGAAGAAAATATTGGAAACAAATTTCAGGAGTTTCCATATTTTCCACATGTTGCTTAACTGCAAGTTAATGTTACAAAGAAATCTTCACAAACTTTAGACCAAAATTGCCTATATCAATTTTGGTCTAAATTTTTTGCAGGAATGTTTTTTTCCTGCAAAAAAAACATTTTTTTTGCAGGAAATAAAACTTCATTTGTGAACCAAATGAGATTTTGTCCAAGCAAATACAATCTCCCACACTGGATTTGGAGTTGTTTTCTTTTGATAACCTGTATTTGCTTACTTTGAAATGAAGAAATTGTTTTATCCTCAGTTTTAGGTCTGTACGCTGACAAAGATGAGATTCAGCAAAAATGTAATCGGCAGCAGTGTAGCCAGTGTTTTATTCAGATTTACTTATTTGTTTAAGTATGAATTCATAAGTGAAAACATTCTCTCGTCCTCACTTACTGCATGTTCTCAGTGTGAAACAGCAGGTTTAGTCAAGGCTGTGTGCATGTGCTGCAGGGAAGATTTGCCCTTTACACACACACATTGCATGCAAACACATGCATCCACACATACACGTATATCTTTTGTCACATTGGTGATAAGTTTCATATCACTCCTTCTTTGTTGCTTGTCTCACAGCTACAGGAATGCTCAAGCAGAACAAACTGACGTTCCATACATGCTGGTTTGTTTAGGCTTTGCCACATGTTGGGACGATTTGTTGTTTCAAAGACAGGTCACTGTCCAAGCCCCATTTAACTAAGGCGTATTATCTGCTACAAAGCAGACCACTTGCCATTTGGACTTTCTGTTCACTGGAAAGACATTAAAGGGAGGAAAATTTTGTTTTCCATAGTGCATGCAAGCCTGGGAATGGTCTAGCAGCATACACTTCTGGACATTAATCTGCAGAAGCTCATTCATTCAAGTTTGTAGAAGTTCATGCACTGCTGTAATTAACATTTAAAATAAGGACCATCCTTTTCAAATTATATATATTTTTTGTAATCTAAAGATATGCTTTTTTTTTCTTTTTTTCAGCCAGTTACAGTGAAATCTGTCATTTCAAAACTGAAGTATATAGGTTTTTGGTATTCTATCACCCTGTCTATTTGGTTATTTGGTCAGCTGTAGTTGTATTGACCAAGGGGCTGGACAAAATTAATAACAATACAAGTTACCTAGTAACAACTTGCTGAGCAACATGCACAGCGGCAGGGTTTCACCGCTGTGTCTCACAACTACTTAAAAATAAAAAAACAATAGCATGGAGGCTAAAGGAGTGATACAATCTGCACATTTGTGATCAGCCATCAAGGATAGTGAATATATGGTGAATATGTTGCATTTGTGCCTGTAGCTTTTTGGCCAAAAAGTGTTGTTGTTGTTAAGATGCTTGTGTTCTTTGGACAGATTCAGGCTAAAACGGGGAGATTTATGGAGCAGCCAAAACGTCTTGGACAGCTACACCCATGAGTGTAGGAGATGCCACTAGATGCAGCATTGATAAGATATGTATAGCTATGTAAGCACGTTGCATTTCCGACTTCACTCCCATGGGGAATGGTGTAATTAGCCCCCCCCCCTCTCATTGTCCCTGCGTCCCTATTTAGCACAGGGAAATAGAGAATACTTTGGGGGAATTAAAAGTGCTTGTTGCAAAACTAATTTTGGATCCATTTTGGGGATGTGTCAGTGGAATGATATTGCTATCGCTCAACATGACAGCAATGACAAGGCCATGAAAGGGATGCTAATGAAGGCAATAAAAGCAGCACAAGGTGAACATTTACCACAGGGGCTTACATTATTCAGACCTCCATGGTATTCATCTTTTTTTCCTATTCCCATTGGGCCTTCTCTTTTTCCAATTTGCTTTCCTTCCAGGTTCAAAGGATTGGTGTGAAAATGATACTTGCTCTTTCTTTCCATCTTTCCTATTCCAAGCATATCTCCTCTGGCCACATATCTTTTCTTCAAAAGATGAACATTAAATAATATGAGCAAATTAATTAATATTTTGACTCCAATACTTCAAGTAACTATAGAAGTTCAAAAACCGAATGCCCTAATTTTGTAGTACAAACTTAGGACTTTGTTTCTTAATTGTTTTATACTAATGGCTGATATTTTAATCAGTTATTTCTCTCAGATGATTTAGAACACAAAGAACACAAAATGGCAGATAGCGGTCATCCAGTGACAACTATCTGCAGGAAGATCAAGGAAGATCATAGTTTTTTTTTATCCCTTCAAAGACCTAGCCTAGATTCAAAATAAAGGCAATGAGTAGAATTTGAGTCTAAAGACGAGGGTAATAAGCCATATACCGAACATGCATTTTAATGGAGCAGTGATAACATTAAAGAGTTGAACCCCTAAGAAGTTGCTTGACTGTATGAGTGAAAACAAATTTTCTGAAGATGAAAGTAGACTGAGTATTGGTTAATATTTTCCAGCAACTCTTTGGTTGAAACCTTTGAAGAACTCGATGTGTGTGTTCTTCAAGAGAAGCAAAAACTCCTATCTGAAAACCTCTGACTTTCTGTGTATTTATAGCATGGTTGCTGTACAGTATAATAGGCATCTGGGCCTCACAACAGTAGATAGTTAAAGTAAAACAAAGGCTGTGAAACAACACGCTGAGCTCTGAGCTATTTCACTGCTGCTTCATGCCCTATGCTCCTCTCAGCATGTCCCCAAGTCAGCTAAAAAAATCATGCTTGTTGTCAGCAGTAAGAATGGATGGATTGCATTTGCATGTGCCATGTGAATTCTTTCTGGTTGCATGCATACAGCTCAAACTCTGTCCCCTTGCTTCTTTGTATTAGGATCCATTCCCTGAGAAGCCTGGAAATTACAGAAAATGAGGTGTTCTGGCAGAAATCGGAGATAATTGTTTTGCACGTTGCAGTGAGACTCAGAGTGTCACTCAAGCATCGCTATGTTTGCCTGATACTACTATAGGTATGTGTACTGAGATACCAGTTGTTGCAGAAAATTACATGTATCTGAACTTTTCCTGGGCAGTTCTTGATTTGTCCTTGCAATGTAGAGCATGTTCCCATTATTCATGCATCAAGCATAGCAGGATGTATACTTCTTGCTATAATGTAGGCGTCCATAGAGAAACTGGCACAAACAGAAAATTCTGAACTAGGATATCTCAAACCTTTTTTATTTATTATTTTTTGTGCGTTCAGCTTCCTGTATCTAAAACCACCTTTGTGATTCTATAATCCTTCCTCCACACCAGTGACTTAGCCTGGCGTAAGAGCTCAAAATAAGGCAATGCACCATTCCTCCCTCCTCTCCCTTAGCCCATTTTTATCTGTCCTTTCATTCTCCCTTTCTGATCTGCTGTGTTTGAGTACCAGAGGTCATAAAGCTTTGGACAAGGCAAAGGCCCCAGCCAGGCTGATGTGCTGACTGGGGGGATATGAGGCTTGACTTTGGGGCAGTGTGAAAGATCCAGGCCTGTCTTGTTTGTCTGTCTGTCCGTCTCGCTGGCTACACTATAATGAGATTGCAGGGTTCTGTAAGGCGGATTTACTGGAGCACAACTCCCCCTAGGGCCTTTTCATAGAAATTGGTTCCTCCATATTTCACCCAAGCTTCTCACTCTCTCTCTCGCTTTGTCATATGTGTCTATCTTTCTCCCTCACACCCTCTCTCTTTCTAAAACCTCTGATGTTCGCTCCCACTTTTGTTAATTATGATACGCTGCTTTCCTTTCTTTCTGAGGGGAAAGATTGAAACTTTCCATAAAGCACAAAGCTTATCCAAAAGCGGGGAGAAAGAAAGACACAATGAGAGAGAAAGTGGGATGTAGGATTTGGGCTGGGATGTGGCACCAATACCCTATCGCGAGGCCTCTCCACATTATCTCCCCTTCAAGATGGCCACATTCATTTTGATGGCCTCTCTCAACTCCAAGTGGAATCCCATAAAAATGCATACATGCAACTGTGACAGGGATATTTTCCTAGCGGATGTTAAAATAGTTCCAGTTTTTTATTGTCTCACAGTTACTTTGCTGCAAATTGAAAGCCAAGGTCATAAAGCCATGCAAATTTTTTATAGCATGTTTACAAAGCATTTCACAGAAATGTTTTCTGTTGATCTACACTACTGATGTTTACACACATGGTGGGGTCTCGCAGTCCAGCCAGCCCAGCTGTGCACATTGAGAATGGGGCCAATTCAAATACAGTCTCAAACTTACATTAAGCCAGCCTTTTTTTGAGAGGTGCTGTGTTATCCTCTTCATCATACCAAAGCACCTGTACCTAAAAACAAATAGTTTTACATATTATTCCCAAAATCAGCACAATACCATTCATTTTACACTACCCAAGGATGTGCAGTCATTATTCACCTGTAAGGCTCCTGATCAGATTGTGAATGAACACTGAATGAATATTTTCAGCTTTCCTGGATCATGTAAACACTTGAGTGTACATAATCAACAGCTTAGGCAGCAGAACATGAGAAATAAGGTAAGATGAGCCCACCTACTCAGCAGTGAGCTAAGCCCCAGGCTGCTAATTGGTACAGGGGCACTGATTACAGAGGCTTGCGTAAAGCGCTGCAGGGAAATTGTGGGTAAAGGTTTCCCAGCAGACCCCGTTCCACCACCAAACATTAGCTTGCACCATTAGGTCCAACCAGCTGCGCAAACACACATGATCTGGGTATTCTCACTCCCCAGAGTTCTTATCACTGAAAAGCTTTCTCTCCCTTTTTCTGACATCCAAACCAATATCGGCGGGGAGCCCACAAGATGAATGACCCTGCAAATGTGACATTAAAAAGTCATAAACGGGAATACCTTCAGGCTCAGGAGTTCCTCAGCGAGAAGGTGGCCCATATTTTTTTTTGCTTACTAATGCTTCAACTGCTAAGAACAGGTGGATCAAGGCAAAAGAAGTACCACAGTAATTTATGTCACTCTTGTGTTATAAAATAGACTGAGAAGCATTTTCAACATGTGTTCAAACTTTTATTGCACCAGTTAGGAAATTTTTAGCCATTTTTCAACTTATAAAATTTTGTAAGCCAATTGGCATTACCAACTATACAGCTCAGTTTCTGCGTGTATTTCAAAGAGCTCCTAGATCTTTAATCTGGAGATTCCCAAAAAGGTTGCCAACATTTCTAAATCTAGCATGTGCTCTAACAGACAGAAAGTGAAGAATCAAACCGATGAAACAAATCAGGTTTATTTGTACATACACCTTTCTTGATATTGACTAAGTTCTCTTACAGTCAATTCTCTTCTTTACTAATTCAATAAACTGTCCCAGAGTCATGTACTAATTGCAGTTTTGTGACAGAGGTCTATCCATGATAGTAGCCTTAATGAAAAACATACATACCTCACCAGAAAATACTGTTTCATTTTCATGAAGTTCTTACAGGTTTTGCACTTCCTCTCACTCACTGTACTAAAACTGAAAATAGCTTATTATTATTATTATTATCCCCATTTCAGCAACAAAACTGGAAAGAGTTGTCACCAGTACGACCTTATGTAGTTTGGGTATGGGAATCTAAAAAAGATTATTTTATTTTATTTTTTAAGCTTGACTGGTCAGCCATTGGCCAGGACAAGTCAAGCTAAAATAGGCCAAATCAGGTCACCAGTCAGTTAATCTAAAATTAAACTTTTTTTTTTCATGCAAAGCAAAGAAACAATTTAAAATATTAATTAAAGTGGTTAACTATTAACTTACAAAATTATGACAGAATTTGAACAAAACTTTAGAAACTGTTGACAACTGTGCAGACAAAAGAAGATGGTCTCTTTTAGGCTGTTCTTTTCCACTGTGTCCTTCATCAGCACTGACTCATTGGTTTCAAAGTGCAGTGCTGACATTTTCATTGGCCCAGAGATCACTTATGGGGCAGGGTGTTGGCTCCTGTGAGGTTGGACCAGTAAACAAGTGGACAGGGGCCCAGTGAGGGCTGGCCTTCTGAGGAACATTTGACAGTCCGTAATTATGTCTACTGCATACAAAGGCATTTTCACTGTCAGTATGTCCAGACTGAGTCACACAGTAGATGTAGACATCTCAAACATCTTATGAATCCCATGTATGATGTTTACCTATTATCTGGTTCACATTTTAATCAGAGAGAAGATGATGGGAAATTTTTATATTTTATTTTCAGAACTACCTAAGCTGATGGGTCATTTGGTATTTAACTAAAAGATAGGCTGCTAAGTGTAATGTCATGTATCCAAAAATAGACATCACAATTGTGTGTTTAAGAATAGCTGGGCTATGCAGTATTGTGCACTCTATTGTACACATTGGAGGGAGTCAAATACCTCACAAATGTATTACCCCTTCTGGACCTTGAATATCGCACGGTAACACACACACACACACACACAATCCATAATTTCAGGTTCCAGCTAACCCCAGTAACGCCTTTGGTTAATTCTACTGAAGCCCACGAGGCTGTCCAGTATTCGCCAGCAAATTAGCCTTGGATATCCTCCATAAGTCTTCTCTATCTGGTCAGTGCCTGAAGTCACCATCATGTGCACACACTCTTGAAATCGATGAACATTTTTCACTGTAACAAAAACTTTAACTTTGAATAATGTGGAGGGTTTGTGCATATCTGTGTGAGGTGTTGTGGTTGTTTGTTACCTGTGTAAAAGCTTACTAAAATCGTGGACAGATCTGGTTGAATCTTCCAATTGGCTCCACCTTGATATTAGTTCTTGGTAGGAATTATGCATATATGATGGCAGAATGCCAGACCACAGCTACTCAAAAATTCAGTTAAAGATGCAATGTTTCTATTACATTTGTTGAACCACTTATGCTGATACTAATCTCCTGTAAATGCATTTTTCTATATCTGTGGCTTCTTTGCTACCTGAAAAACCTGCCTCTCTAAGGCTAGGCCACTGTTCTGATCTGACACTGTTTTTTTTTTTTTTTTTTTTTTCATCTCTTTGTTTCTTCTCTCTTCCACAGTTCTGTTCGGTCTGCTGTCAGTGGGTGCCCAGACAGAGATGAAGAAGGTTGTTGGGGACAATGCCACTTTACCATGCCACCACCAGTTTCCAGCTTCCAGCCCTCTTGACATTGAGTGGTTGCTGCAGAAACCTAACTCAAAGCAGAAAGTGGTAAGATTTCTTAGTCTGTATTCTGTATGATTTTCTCTTACTACTGCATCTTATTGAATGGTTAAAAATATAGTAACACCTTATTTGAAGGTGCATAAGACTGCCATGACACTGTCATAAACATGATAAAACACCTGTGATGTCCGTGAAGGAGTCTTCGTAACTGTTTATAACTGTTATGAAGTGTCATTTGGTAAACAATTTGGTTAACAATGACACTTCCCATGTTTTCATTTTGACAGTTCAGTCTGGAAGAATTTTACAATGCAAAAAATGTTATATTAGTAATACTACCCGAAAATGTTCTTGAAAGCACTACAGGCTACATGCACAGCCATTTAAAACTGTACTACTTACTGACCTCAACAAATACACTAAGTTACACAGAATACATGTGCTTTAAATTTTGCTGTACACAACTGTAAAAAATATCATGTGCAAGAGGTTCACTTCAGTGAAACTGTTCAATTTGGGAAACATTTTGAGAATAGACTGATAAAGAATTTCTTAAAATTGACAGATTGACAACTAGTTCAACATTTTCGATAGTAATGACACAAGCAATGAAATAAGGACTGTTGGTTTTAGTTCAAGTTTAGTTTAGTAGATGTACTTGTTAGCTTTTAGCATCTCCATAGTAAGTGGAAATATATATTTTCTAGATGATGAACAATAACAAAAAACGTATCTTCTCAAAGAGGAGTCTTTAATTGTCCTTAAATAAAAACAAATGTTAACATTTTTTGATGTTTTCTGTTGGCACAAATGTTATTTCATTCTAAAATTATAAACAAATTGTGACGGTACAAAACAAAGTAATCTGGAAACAACTTTTTTGCCATTAGAATGGAACACATGAAATAGAATTGCCATACAATGAGGTGTTATATGTGATCAAATTAAATTAAACTGATTAGGTCCTAAAATTGTTTGTATTCTTCCTGAACAGTAGGAGTCAGCGCTGAGAAATTTTTGCAACTCCAACTGAGGAAATAACAGAATAAGTGGAGCTCTGCAAGGGCTAGGGCTGCAAAGTGGCAGGGAGATTTTGCTGAATTTATTCCCAGCCTTTAACATTAACCTTAATGTTAAGCTGCAAACTTTTAATAATTTTTCACATTGGAAAAAGTCCATAGGAATTGTGGGAAATGGCAAAAATTAATGGGAAACTATAGATTATTTCAGCAACATTATATATTTAAATATAAATATATTTACTTAAAAATATATATTTATTCCATTATATAATGAAAGCTTACTTCTCATATAAGAATCTGGTTGAGCTAATTTACTCATCTTTCCAATTACAGTCTCCTTCAACTGTAATTGGAAACTTATTGGCTCATTAAATGGTAAATCAAAGAAAAGTTCCTGCTTGTTGTGTATATTCTTTGGTTTTTCTCAGTTTTATGGTTTTTCAGTTTGAAACTTCTTACCTTTTAAATAAAATTAAGTTAATGTAGTGCCTTAACAACTTGTTTTTATTACTTTTTATAACATTTTAACATTTTTATAACTTCTGTGGCATTTTTTTTTTTTTTTTTACTACAGTAAAAAAGGCACACTACAACAAAAACTGCAAAACTGCAGAGCGAAAAAACTGGAATCTGGAGCAGAAAAAATGAGAATGTGATAAAGAAAAACATAAAATGTTACATTTTAATGATCTCAGAAAAAGGCTGCCATGAATATTTAAAAGGATGAAAACAATGAAGGCACCATTAATTAAAATCAAACATCCACAGATGTGATTATGACACCACGTGTGCAGCTGAATGAATGAATCATTCTTTTTTTTTCTGCTGAAAGGCAGTATTTGGAAGGAAGGCTGGGCATTTGTCAGCATTTAGCCACTATTTAGCAAGAGAAGAGATACATGTATTAATGACTTTGAACACTGAAGAGTCATATCTCTGGAAAATTTGCATTTATTGTCATTCGAGTTTGTTTCTGATGGGGAAAAAGAGACAAACTGTAAAAAGCTGATAAATGTTTCATCTGATTTAATTAAAATATGACATGTTGAAAATTGTTTATACTTTTGTCTGTAATAGTAAAAATATTTGTTGCCATTATAACAATCATGAACTTCTTGTAATTTCAAGTAAACAAAATCATATGTAGATGTATTAACCTCCACTGAAAGAAGGACTTAAAACAATTGTGAATCTTAGCCAGATTGAAAATAAACTAAACTAGAACTAAAATTCCAGTTTAGTTCTCAGTGGATATGTGGAAATTCCCCAGCTGTGACTCATGCTGAATAAGCTTGTTTTAGATCTGAGTTATGTAATCTTATCCACAGCTACTGACACGTGGAATAAAATGTTCAATAAATGAAACACAAAAGTGAAAAAAAAATAGAAAAATGATTATCATAGACTCTCATTATTGTTCTTTTGGTGGTTGGCAATGCAAGATTAATATATGACATTTGTTCATTTCACGTTTATTTTAATTAAACCTGAAGAACACATTAACGGGTGTGGGGGGATATCTCATCATGCATTTTAGTTCATGTTGAATAAACAAACCACCTCATTTTAATTGGGAACTTTACCCACAGCCTGTGGTCATTTTGCTCAATTTTCCCACAATTCCTCACACTCATGAGTACCTTCTGTGTCTCTGTCCCATAAGAGTGTTTTCAGTATACACCCAGACATAACCGGAGGCATAAATACACATAGTCATATGGTGCAGCCTGCACTCACATATGTATGAGTAATAAATGCCCACAGTTCATAAAAAAGCAAAAAAAAGTGCCTATAGGCAAATATCTCTAAAATATTCTTTTTATGGTGCCAAGCCTGTTCACATTTGCACTGTAATGTATGTCTTTTTGCATTTATGGAGGGTTTCCTTAAAATCTGCTGCGTGTGAAGTCTAGGTATATACATGTGTAAATGGCCAGTGGTCACCTGTGGTCCCAGCAGGTGCCCCCATTTCTTTCGGCACTGATGTGCTGTGGCACCGGCATTTAGCAGGCCCCCATCTGCAGGCTCTCACTTGCCCTGAGTAATAGGCCACTGTGACAGCTGCGTTTGTTTGTGTTTGTGCATGTGGAAAGAGCGTAAGAGGAAAAGGAGAGGAACACATCCATTCTAAGCTGAGAAAATGCTGTAAATGACCATGCTTACAGTGAAATTATCCATCATACTTATTTTTAGCAATTTTTAACTGTATAATAAAATAAACTAAAACTTAAATATTCTTACAAGCCAAGTGCAATGTTTTGTCATCTGAAAGTACAGTGTTGCATTCTGCAGTGCACTGTGCTTCTGTGTGGCTTTTAATTCTGTGCCAGCACCTAGTCTGTCCCACAGTGGGTACTTTAATCTTTTATCAGCAACCAAATAGATTTTTCTGTCTTTTTGTATGGTCACTTTGACAGCTTTGCTTGTAGAAAGGCCATAAGGAGATCATAGTCCTCATAGATAATCTACTGAATGTGCTGTAGCATCACAGCAAATGCATTCATCTGTGAAATATTCTATCCCAGGGGTTAATTATAAAATAATTGTTAGCATTGCTACTTATACTGTAAGTACTGGAATGGTGAATTTTTCAGCATTGTGAGTAGACAGTGAGGCAACACTATGCTTATGTACCAGTCGTTCACGTACGATCTTTGGAGTTATGAAAGTTTTAATGTTCCTGTCTGCCTACCAGTTAAATAGATTGAGGATGTTTCTTGAGAGACATAAAAATCTACTAAGGCAAATGTACTTCTAAGTAATGTTTGGAGTGATAAAATAGGCATTTCAAAGGTAAAAGCAAGTTTCAAAAAGAAGCTTAGGCTGTATTGTTTTTTAATATTAGGAAAATTATTTTTTTAGAAAGGAGCAGGGCAGATCTGATTTTAGTCTTTGCATAAAACATTTGAAGCTTGTTTCAGACAAATCAGAAATAAACATTTCGCACTCAAATTTAATTGAATTTCAAATAAATTCGTTACTTGTATAGTCAATCCACAACACCATCTACACTCAATTTACATAAAGTTTATTTCAATTCATCTACACTTACATTTCAGGTGAAGCTAGCTATAAAACAATTCAATTTATTATTTGAATAGTTTAAAAAGGTTTTCTAAGGAAACTCGGCAGATTGAATAGAGGCATCGATTTGCAGCAGTCACTACTCCTGGTTAAGTATTTCATGAAAGTAGACAAAGTCTTCCATTGTGTCATTGACTTTATTGCAGTCCCTCATACTGAGCATCCATGTGGCAACAGTGGAGAGGAAAAATTGGCTCAGTACAAGCAGCCATCTGCCCTGACTAACAGGGGGCTTGAGGAGACAGAGCAGGCACACAAAAAGAAACAGAAGAGTTGATGTAGGAATACTTTCTATGTTAATGAAATTTAAAAAGTTAATAGCAGGAGAGGAAGAATGTTTAGTTGTTGGCAGCATTATCTCAGCCTATTGCCCCCTCCATGGAATGCCAGACCAGATATAGCTTTTATGGAAAAACTGAGAGAAAAACATAAAGTTAACATACAGTTCAAATAACAGAAAAGTAAATTACATCTTTTTTTTCCACATCCAGATCATTACTTTCTTCGGAGGACAGGTCTACACTAACGAGGCTGTTGGCAGTGACGCCAGCCGCTTGTCTTTTGCCGGGGAGTACCTGGGCGGTGACGCCTCCCTGCTGATCAGTGACCTGCTGCTGACCGACTCTGGAGAGTACTACTGTAAAGTCAAGACTGGGGGAAAGTACCACTGGAGCCAGGTGAACCTCATTGTTCTAGGTAAGGGTTTTCAGAAATACTCTCATAGTGAGCATGCAAACAAACAAAAACAGATAACAAATTCACTCAGAAGAATTCACACTCAGATACTCAGACATGCCATCAGGTTATGAGGGAACTCATTTGGACTGAAAACACACACAGAATATCAAACACATACACATGTAGGACTAATCAGAAGATCATTAGCCTGGCACATTTCCTCCATCATGCTGACTGATCTAATGATTCAATTTGATGCAGACGGTGTGATTTGATTTTCCTTATGCTGTTTGGGTCCGTTTGGAATGGTTTCTTGATGAGGTGAGACGGAAAAACATTGAAGGACAAAGAAATGGGCTCGAAAAGATGAATTCAGGCAGAGTAAAACAGACAGATATGCCAGGGAATTTAAAAATACTTAACATCCCCTGTTAGACAAATGAAAGAACAATCTGAAAAGGCATTTGCTCCTGAAATGTTTCTGTGTTTTCACTATATTCTTTACCAAGACACCAAGTATACAGAGAATGCCATTTTCAAATACTGATTGTATTTATAAAAAAAAAAGTTATGGAAACCAACCTGTGTAAAATAGTGACTGTCCCGTATATCTTGAAGCTGATTTTGACATTCTTTGGCAGCAACTATAATAATTGCAATAATTTCTTGTGGACGTATTTTCCCCCACTCTTCTTGCAGAACTCACCATTATTGAGCGTTTTTGAGCGTAAACCACCTTTTTAAAGTCTCAACATATCACCTCATTTGGTTTAAAATCTGGAATTTAAATGAATTGTTTTAAGATATTGTTTTGTTGTTATTTAGCCATTCAGAGGTGGATTTGCTGATGTAGTTTGACCAGCTATATCACCAAGGTGTGCAATAGTTTAAGGCCACAAACTGCTACACATTCTCCTTCAAGATTTTCTGGTAGAAAATAATGTTTTATTGGCCTTGGAACTCTTCTATGGATGCCATATTCGTTCAGTCTCCTTCTTTTTAAACATGGACTCCGACTTTAACTAATGCAGGTGAGATATGCAGTGCTTTATATGCTCCTCTGGGTTAATTTGTGACCTGCTGGATGAGTTGTTGACATGCTCATGGTGTAATTTTGGTTGAGTGGCGAGACTGGTTGGCAAATGTTCCCTGTTTTCTCTATGGATAATTTTTTTTTTATCATTGTGTTTCACTCATGCTGGAAAGCCTCAGAAATAGGTTTTGCAACTCTTTAAAGACTTATAAAGGTTAATGTCTTTGTTTCTTATCTATTCTTCAATTTTGTTAGATTAGGTGTTGATGTGTTTTGATCTGAGCTCTTTTAGCCTACTCCAGTTCACACTGGTTGGTAAGTGATATTCTAATTTTACTGAGATCTATCAGTTTTCAGACCTTGCTGTAGTTGGTAAAACTCGGCTAAACTTTCCAAAAAATAGTAGTTAAAAATATTCAGAGGTAGTTAATAATTCAATAACTGGAGGATAACAATAGGGAAGTACTTTTTTTCATATAAAATAGGTTTCTTAGGATATATATTTGTTCTCCAAAAAATTTAATTACCTTTTGAAAGCTGCATTTTTTTTCTGTTCATCTTTGTCCAATATTAAAAATTGATGATCTTATGGATTTAAGTATGACAAAATGCAAAGAAAAAGCTGAAGAAAGAGGGCAAATGCATTTTCACAGAACTATAACATGGATTTTTCTCAGTTTGCGATACTTTGTGTAATTAAATTTGCTCAACATGTATATGTATATATATATATATATATATATATATATATATATATGTGTGTATTTTAAAAACGTAACCTGTAATCCTTGCTAATACCGTACATGTTTCATGCCTGGACAACAGATATAGCTCACAGTGTTCAAGAACATCAAAAGAGGAGGAGCTCTGCCACATGAGTCTGGTGGGAGGAGCAAGATTGTTCTGTCAGAAAAATGGGAGAATTAATAAAACATCATGGGAGATTAGTTCAACCAGACGTTATTGGTTCTCTAATGGAGCAATGTGTTAATCCTCTCACTTCCATGAAGATATTGTGGTGACTTAGAGCCTCAATTTTCACAAATTGCTTTCAGCTCTGCATAGACACTTTTGCTTCCAAGAGGGACAAACGTCTGAGATTCTGCTCCCGCTCCCCCGCGTTAGGATAATAACTTGTAACTGGCTTGGCATGAAACAGTAAATGTCAGTGGTTGCATTTGTTTGCTTGCCAGTGCGTATAGCATTATATGCAAACTTGGTCACTCATGCCAAGGAGTTTACCGTTTGCTTGACTGAATGTTGGAATTTTCATGTGCAGATTTTAGGCTTTAGGAGCAAAATGGATTGATGGTGCAAGCTTGGTAAACTTTCTTTTAGGGACTTCTGCTGCACTTCAGTCTTACTCACCATGACAGAACTGACAGATGCTCACTGCTCCACAATCAGCCGCTCTCGTTATATTGCTCACAGAGCGTGTGAGCCAATGCCATTCTGCTTCTGACATATTCTCAAATTATGTTACCATGTCAGAGTTACTTATTCTCCAACTTTGCTCACAAGCAAGCACATGCAACTTCACATGGCTAATCTGACAGTTGCACAAAAAACAAAACGGATATATAAATTTAGTCGACCAATCATCTAAATTTATGTCACTAGGGAGGGAGACAACTGTGCTCCATTTTCTTTTTATAGTGAAGCAGTGCCTCTCAGCAAGAATCTAAGCAGAGCAGCTGTACAGATCTCAGCAGGCTGCAGCTATACTGCTCTGTGCCTCCAGCTGTGGCAGACTATGACCAAAACTATTGACCTGTGGAAAAAATGGTACTACATGCATTCATGGCCTGGTCTGGGGCCCTGTTTGTCCATTCCCTGCAGAAAGCCATTTTTTATTGTCACCAGTTTGCAGAAAACAGAAAATGGCCAACTAACTTTAGAAAGACTACATTTTATGTTTTAAAATACCTACCATAATAGTACCCACCATAGTGACTGATATTGCCTTATTGTAATGTAAAAAATCTTTAAAAAGTGATGATGAACCTTAGATGTCACAATTGACCTCCTTGCTTATCTTGGTCACACAGTGACCAAGATAATAAAGCTGGATGACCAAAGTCATCATCCAGCTACACTTCTTAAATATTGCTCTGACTGTAGTTATGGAGACATTTAAGCAAGTTGTTTTCTTGCAGTGATTGTCTGACCAATGAAGATAGATGTGTGTGTGTGACAGGAATGTATAATTTTGTTGTCTTTTAATAAAGGTCCAGAGAAGGACTGGGTTTACAAATTAGCCTGTGGCTAGAAAACCTTTCCACAAAACGGTTGCTTTGTTTCTCACATGCAACATTGTTTGAGTTGTCCTTGATTAACTAAATTTGAATTCAATTCAATTGAAATGCTACGTCTTAAGCAGATGGAGAAAACTGTGGGCTTCAGCAATTTCTCTTGGAGCTGTGTCTACCTGCCCTTTGCTGCTGTAGGGTGCTGAGGGTTGCAAGTTTTCCACCATTCTCAACATTCTAACAATTTTGCACTTTCAGGTGACAAATTGTTGAAGGTCATAAAACACAGGAGCCTCTTTCAGCAATGTGCCCTGTCTGCTGTTACATGATGTCTTGATCAAATAGTCAATGACACAGTTGGGATTCCCTCTTGAGATATCCTGGTTGTGGAGCAAAACTACCCTGGCTCATGTAAGCAGGCAGCTTCCCCATATGGTAATAAAGGAAAAAAAGATTGCAATTTTCTTATTTTCAACAAAAACCTTAGTATTCTAAGAAATGTGCAATCTTTTGAAAACTGTATCTGCTATTTTTAACATTAAAAAATAAATAATTTTGTTTTCTCTGTGGCACATTTTCTTTGTTTTCTCACAGAAAAGCCCTCCAAGCCAAGGTGCCGGATGGATGGAAAACTCTTGGAGGGCAAGGATGTCAAGCTGAGCTGTAAATCCAGCGATGGTTCAGACCCCATTAGCTACAAGTGGGAGCGAGTACTTGACAAAGGGAAGAGTTTGGGCAAGCTTCCAAACTTGGCACTGATAGGTATGAAAAATGCTTTAGAAAGACTTTACAAAAAGAGAGAGATAAAACTACACTGAGATAATGTGCTGATTCACAGAAATGCTATTATAATTCATTTTTATATTAATGACTTTTTTTCTTCTTTTTTTTATTGCTGCATTAGTCCCAGAGAGATTTCTGCAAAGCACACCACTATAAACCTGCCTCCTTCCACCTACTATTTTAAACATCTGTAAATACCGGTACCTAAATCTATCGAGGCAAACCTCATTCTCCCATTGTAGATCCTTTAGCAGCTTCAGAAGAATTATTAAAGGGAACATGTGTTTATTTTTTCAGTAATAATAATTATTGTTTCATCCACTGATACTTCTATTAATTAATATACTTGGATTGTTCTGATTCTCTCCCTACACGCAAGCAATAAACCTAAAACCATAAAAAAGAGTTCTGTTTATTCTTTTCCTGGAAATCAAACAGCACAACATTGTGATTTGTGGTTTTATTCTGTCAGAATTGCGTACATCATTACGAGAATTTGTGCTGAAACCAGGTTTAATGAATTTGAAATGTCAAGCCATCTCAAGTGAATCATAGTTGCAAGCATTAAAGCAGTGTGTGCATTTTCTGAGAGTGAAGCTGAAGTGGGAAAAAATCCAATCCAATGCACTGAACGGTTTTTCAGCTTTTTTTCTATATTCCAATCGACAAACCAAACGCGGATAAATAAAGTACCACTATTACAGTTTTCTTTTTTTACTGTAGTAGTGGTACATGTCCAGCCAAAAACCCTCCAGTTAGTGGCATCAACTAAGCACCACCTGTTCAGTATAATTACTTTTCATGGGACAATAACAGACAGCATCAGCAGCCATTATTTATGGGTCCAGTGAAAGCTAATACCCCATGGTTGTCAGTGGTGGAGATGACTAAATATCCCATAGAGCTCTGGGGCTCCGTCACCCTGTCAGACACACTCCTGCTTCTCTCCTCAGGTCCTCCTGACTGTGATGGACCTCCACTGGAAAATATTCCCTCACTATTCCACTCCTATTTGCTCTCTCTTTGTTGAATATATTTCAGGTCCCTTTTCATAAATGACATCTTATTTTTTTGGGCAGATCTGAAGAACCCAGAGATCGTCACCCTGAGGAATCTTACCATGGACAGCACAGGTGTCTACAGGTGCACAGCAAGCAATGATGTGGGAGAGGAAAACTGCACCATTGAGGTCACAATGCAGCGTGAGTTGTGGAGGGGAACTTGACCTCGCAGTCTTCACCTCACACCAAACTGCCACACTGATTGATGGTTATTGTTTTAAACTACAGCTGCAAATACATTTATTCTTCATCCTGCCTCTCCTCCCCTTACCCTCCTATTGAATGCAGTAAACCCATAGCGATGGCCTCTCTATTTTAAATGCCATGTTTCATTGTCAAAATGATGCATTCCTTGAGAGTCCCCTGACAGGGTCATGTATGGGGGGTAGAAAAAAACCCCGACAGATCTAACAGCTCAGCATAAATGTTTTTTGGTCTTTGGTGTTAAATTAATGTCCTTAAATTAAATATGGATGGAGGGACTCAAAAGAAAGAAGTGAGTCTTTTTCTGGTGAATGTGCATGTAAAATGATTATTAATAAATTGAAGACTAACAGGGAAAATGGAATATTATTCTACCAGAGAGAAAAGCAGAATATATCTCTAATCGCTTTCTTCTTCTTTCATCCACAGATGTGAGGGATGTTGGGACGGTAGCGGGAGTAGTGGTGGGAATATCCCTCGGTGTCCTCATTGTCATAATAATCATCTGGCTCGTCTTCTGGAAGAAAGAAAAAAAGAAGTACGAAGAGGAGGAGACCCCAAATGAGATCAGGTTCAGTCATATTCTTGTCGTGTGTCTCTCTTTTTTTTTATTTTTTTTTTTATCGTTTTTACTGTTAAAACTATAGTTCACTAAAATTTGGGACACAAAATGTTTTAAAATAAATACTTTTATAGAGTGAAACAGCTGTTTATGCTCAGGATCATCATGCCCAGCATTGCCTAGCTTATAGGTCTTATGCTTCTGTCAACAAGCTGAAAATTTTGTTGTCCTACTGCAGAAATCTTTACATCTATTTATGAAACAATGTAGTATTCTCAAGCTTGAATTTGCCACTTATTTTCCATTTTGCTTGGAAAAAACATTTTATTTATTTATTTTTTTTTTTAGCTTTCTGGAACTGTTTACACTATGCACGTGAACCTTGTTCTTTGCATGGAGTTACGTGGATATTTTTGTATGAATTTGTAATGGATGAAGCTTCAAACGTTATCCATTCCATTTTCTTGTTAATAATAATAATAATAATAATTTTGGCTGCATTAGAATATATCTCAGCCTAAAATATTCATTTCTGACTCTGTATCTTCACAAGCATCATTGGACTTTATGTACAGACCAAGAACTTTTTCACAAACCTCCTTTATGTTTAACACCCTTTCTTATAATAGGTTGCTTTTGAAATTGAAACAAATAGCAAGGATTATTGCTTTGATCAGTCATTCTTGATAACATTGGGGCAGCCAGGTACCATTTTGCTGTGCTTTCTCTGAGACTTTTATCATGTCATATTAAAACTTAAGTAGAAGTTGATTTATTTGGGATGGTTTTCAATGTATTTTCAGCGCCTTTTTTTTTTCTTCAACAGTTTCATCTGGGGAACCAGTGATTCTAGCAGAATTCATTATTCCATGCATATTTGCTTCAGAAAACTCTAAGGCTACGGGGTATCTCATGAATTACATGAAGCTCTGGCAAAC
This sequence comes from Girardinus metallicus, assembly GCA_903067095.1. Classification (NCBI taxonomy): domain Eukaryota; kingdom Metazoa; phylum Chordata; class Actinopteri; order Cyprinodontiformes; family Poeciliidae; genus Girardinus; species Girardinus metallicus. The sequence goes on along the minus strand of CAEGAE010083018.1, from coordinate 18,044 downwards.
TACAAGTCCCCTGTGCTTTAGACCTTGGAATAGCGTAATGCAGGGACACTCTGCTGTACTGTTATTGTGTTAGGGTTCTCTTCTCTGTTTCAAGAGTTGCTTTTTATATCAAATAAAAATTGTTGTCCTTATGTGCTGTGTTTCCCAACATACAGGGAAGATGCTGAGGCTCCCAAGGCCAAACTGGTGAAGCCAAACTCCCTATCCTCGTCCCGCTCTGGCAGTTCACGCTCAGGCGCTTCCTCCACCCAATCAATGGTGCACAATAGCACCCAACGTGGCCACCGCCCACGTCCACCTGCAGTGGCAGCTCTCAAGGAAAATGGACAGCCTCCAGGCTTCCCCCAGTCACCTCCAGCTTACACCACAGTGGTTCCCCCCAAAACCCCTGAGCCCCCTGTCACTCCAAAATTCAACTCCAGGAACATGTCTGGACCCACACCCCCAACTCTCATGGTCCCAGCCCAGACCAAGGCCTTTCAGACTGTGTAGGACTGAAAGCCACGCCCTTTCCTGCAGCCATGTAAGACTCCAACCCCTCCCTGAAGCCCCATAACCCTCTCTCCCAAAGACTGAGACTCTTCCATAAACAAAGAAATGCAACTAGTTTAAAGGATGTAATTAAAAGAATCAATATTATAATTCCAAAAGTACTTTTAATGAATGCATAACTAAAAGGGTAAAATATAAGACATGCTTGCCCCTACTGATTTAAAAAAAAAAAAAAAAAAAAAAAAAAACCTGAAACCTGAGATGCAAAACGATCCCATGGCTGAAGGTAGAACTTTTTTGCTGCACTTCTTCTTTTTGCTTCAGATGGCACAGAGAAGCACCATGTGCATTGAGGTGGAAGGCACCCCCTTGAAGAGCTTTATTTATTTATCAAATCAAAGGCTTAGGCATGCAGTCGGAGTGAGAAAAGGAAACTAAAAACATACTTACATTCGCCATCAGTTAAACAAGATGAATATAAGTAGGGCGGAAAAGAGGGAAAAAGTGAGAGACTGTCTGGGAAGCTGGGTGTTTTTGTTTTGTAAAGTTGGAGACCAGGGAGGAGGGGTGATTCTCTGATTCATATCACTCTTCACCTCTATCTGGCTTCTTCCAACTACTTGCTCTAAAACCACAAACCGCTTTGCCTCCCCCCATGGGCCTGGCCGATTTTGCCCATCCATGTGGACAGACACGGTGCGCAGCGTGTGCATCATCCGCCTCGTTGCTTTTGGTCTTTTGTGCTCTCGCAGAGGAACCCGTGAGAAACCACAGACTGACTCAGCTGGCTTGTGAACGCCTCATCTGCTTCACTGTTCGACTGGCATATGAGGCGGGAGGGACTTCAGGAACAAGGATGTAGCATTGACAGTCAAATCAATGGACTTATCGTTCCTCCCACATCTACATTGTTAAACTCCTGTACTGCTACCAAATATTCTCCTAAGTACTTTAGTAGCATTTATTAGGCCTATAGCGATTCTTTAAAAATAGAGGTAAGCATCTATTAGAACAGCTAGAATCTTTGTTTGGTTTTGTCTCTGTTTCGTTTTCTCATTTTCCTGTGCAGGTTACAAAATGTCAAAGGCAGCCATGTGTCCAGTCCCTCATTTTAAGAAGTGCCACCAATGCCCCAGGATGGGTTATGATTGGTATTTTTTTCTTATTATTTTCTTTTTGTTTACCAGCTACATTTCTGAACTGAAGCCAAAATTTGTTGAGATGAATGTGTGATTTACAAAGATGGTGGAGTCCATTATTTTCAGCCTCTTTCAGGGTACAATATCAAACTAAGGCACAGGACTTTCAAATTTTACTTTAGCTTGTCTAAAGATGGGGAAGAAGGAGTGTGACTTCAGATAAATCCAAAACTCTCCTTGGATCCAATTCAGCAGTGTGGCACTTGATTGTTGTTTTGCCCAATCACTTGCTTGGTTAATGCTTGTTGTCAGCAAGAAACCGATTTGTTGTATCCTCTGAGAGACAAAGTTCAGTTTGACTGAAAGTAGCTGAAAAAAGGGCAAGTAGCCTATCTAGTGTGCCTTTGCAATCCCTCTCCCTTTAGATGTTTTCTTTTCTCTTTTCTAAATCCCTCACCACCACTCTCCCTTGGTCCTTATCTTCAGTGTACCAGCGGTTAAGTCTCTGTTCACAAGAAACTTTGAGGGTCACCAGCAGGATGCACTCGATGTCACAAGAATTGCCCCAGAAACAGATGCAGCCGAAGAAGCACCAAGCAGAGTGAGTGGTGAGAAAGCAATCCCATGCCACAAGACTTTTTACTGTACATTCTGTAATCAGTCTTGTTGTATATTGTACATACAGATAGCTATACGCACATGATGTCAGTTGAACTTAAAAATAAGGGTATGTCAGGAAAATGTTTCCTTACAAAATAATGCCAAGTGAGAAATCCAAAGTGAAGTCAAACTGTCTTTTTTTTTTTTCCTGAAGTTACAAATGACAGTGATATTGTCAGTGACCCTAATGTGAAACAAACATTTTATATAATAGCCTAAAATGTTTGTTTTATACTATATGTGCAGATGTGTACAAGACAAGATCCATTATGACCACTTCCATCTTACCATATATGTTCTGTTTCTGGAAAAAAAAAAACTATACATCTACAGATACTTGGACAAGTTTTCAAGACCACCATTGTGTTCAAACATGACATGAGTCAGTGACGGTTAAACTTTGCTTTGAAAGTACAATTTAATTATAGAGATAAAATGTCATCTCATTATAAAAAAAGAACATAGACCTTGCTTATCATATCAACTTGATTACAAGCTGATATTAACATATCAATAACATATTTTATTATATATAAATATATATATATATTTTTTACTAATTTCTTGTGCATTTTTTCCTCAATAATCTTGGCAAGTGCATGTAAAAGGTGTTCACAAAGGAGATTGTTTTATTGCTGCATAAATTCAAATATAAATTCAACTTAATTTATTTTGCTACATTTGAAAAATTATTTTCATCCAGACATAATCTAGCCCTTTCAACATACAATTAAACTTTAATTCTGAAAGGTGAACTTTCATTGTTTCTTAAAATACAAAGTGTGCAAACATTCACTGACCACACACAAATACCATTGTGGTTTCTCAACCACAGTTTTATCTTACTCACATCTGTAGTCAGAGAAATAATTCAAACATTTCAAACAACTAGAATTGTAAGAAAAAATAAACAAAGTTAAAGGAAGACATACGTTTATCTTTGTCCTGTATTTCTACATTTTTTTTTTTTTTTTTACCAGGGTAGTTATTAGAGCCACTGTGTCCTATTTTGCTATTTGACAGCCTAGAACTCCCTTCATCTGTGGCTCTACATCATTAAAGCAAATTTGGTCATATTTCAAGTCTAAATCTGCAACATCTGCCAGGAAAGGATGTGTTGTTTGATTTCACACATTGGATTTCACACATGACTTAACCACAAGGTAATTGGGATTTTTTATATATTTTTTTGTATTTCACTAAAAGCAGCGACCAAGGAGGCGACTCTGTTTGTAATAGAGCAGTTTTGAGCGCGAGTACTGGCATGTCTGCAAATACACTTGTAATTGTGTGTGGGGGTGTATGCGTAGGTGTATGCATGTAAATTCAGTATTTGCCCTTGGGCCATACCCACACACTCTGATGTTACCCATTCAATGAGGGCGAAGGATGCAGTCAAGCAAGGGAACCTCTGTTTAAATGTACATGACTGAAGACTGGCAGTGTTGATTTTAGCTTTTGCTTAGTTTTATATGCCTACTGAACTTTGCTTCACAGGCAGCAGTCATGTTTTTGCTTGTGGGGGTGGCGTCTCGAGACAAAGAGCGTTCATAATTCATAACTCATCAGCTCTGGAGGGGACTGGTACACTCCTGCTATCTCTGTGCAGAATACACTTTTCCCAGGTTGTCTTGGTGGCATCTCACCAAACAGACACACATAGTTACAAGTTGTATATATGTACACATCAACAGGTGCACATATCATATGCGAGACGCATATGACAATGCAGTTGTGTGCACACGCAAGCACACCTCACAGAAACTGACACCCTTTGCACAAACAAAAGCCCAAACAAGCATTCCCTGTTATTTCTGCTCCTTCAGAATCAATTTGATGGATCGAATGTCTGGAGGTATTATGGCTGACTGATGGAGCCCTGATACTAAATGCGGCACAGAATGGGACGTAGCATCACTCAGAGGACATGTGTACACGCTTACATAAAAAAAAAGATACAGTAAGAAAACATGCACACACTTGGAAGCACTCACTAAACCAGAAATTGCTATGCATCTTAAAGATCTCGATAACATATGCTGAAAGATTTTTTTTTCCCCATCTTGGGAATTTACAAGAGTGGTACCAGGAAACAAGAGAGTTATAACAGGATTGGTTCTGAGCCAGGACTGTGGGCTCTTGTCATTGAAATTCTCTCCTCCACAGATGAAAGTAGCAGTGGTGGTAGAGGATGGGAATCAAGTCTTCCAGCTTTAAATTCCTCCAAGCTTTTTTGATTTGCTTTCCAGCATTGGCAAGTCTCAGGTGGCAGATTCCCCAGTTTATGAGCCCTCACGCTGCACACCTCTTTGTGACCCAACAAACTCGCTCTTTTTCCAACAAATGAATTTTAAGTCGCTTTTGTCAGTTCAATGTGCGCAGGAGGAAAAAGTCTTAACACGCCCCACAGCTCAGTGCGTCGGCTCCACATGCAATATTATCAGTCAGCAGCACTGCACATTGTCTTGTTACCAACACTCAAAGGTGCAGTTTAATGGTTTATGGTTATCTTCCGGTATGTGATGGGAGAATGAATCTCATGTAGCTACAGTGTTTTATGTTCTATTAGTCGTGTTTTATTTCTGATTAAAGCTATTGAGCAGGGCAATCTGTGGTTTGGCCTTGTCCGTCAGTATAAGAGAATATGATGTATTATTGCTTTTTAAGAGTGGCGGTGAACGAGGCTTGGTTCAACCTCCAGGAAAATAGAGGGATTGTAAGAGGTACCTGCATGTCATAAGATTGAGCAGATGAACGGGAATGCTTTGCTTTGATGTAACATAACTGTAATCAACTAAAGGTAATCAAAAAAATCAACAATTGTAAATATATCAACACTAATTGATTTTTGAAGCTTTGCTTTTGTCTTCTTTTGTTTGTTTGTTTGTTTGTTTTTTTTTCAAATGTTTATCCATGTACTTTGCACTTTTCAGTGTGCTATGCTCATCACCGGTGTGTGTTGATTCTGTGTGGTCGGCTGCTTCCTCTTGACTGTGTTATTTCAGTGTCGGGGGCAGACAGGCTCAGCATGGCTCGACTAAAGGGAAATGTAAAACACTTTTGTTTACTTTACTCATCTGTTTTCTGATGTGCATTTTCATTTTAGTTTTCTAAAATAATAAGGGATTTTTTTGCTTTGCTCATTTAATGAAAACAATCCTTGTAAATATCACGAGTAAAAAATGTATATTTTTACGACTTCTGAGTTATTACTCTTTCGTTTGCAAATAAAATATTCAATGACAACCTAACTGTTCTTGTGACATCTTCCTTTTGAATTAGAATGAGGTAGACTCCTAGAGTTATAAAATCGTGAATAATTTATTAGTGCTCCTTAGTTTCTCATCCTTTGCTGGTGTGTCGGAAGTGTTAAGGTCAGAGCTTTTATGCTTAATAGAAGCCTGCACGCTTTATGTATGTGTTTACGAAACAGTCAGCCTGGTCTGCTTAGCTGACTGTACCAGAATTTGACAGCTGTCAAAAAGAATTACTTTTATTGTCTGCTTATCAGAGGAATCTAACCTGCAAAGCCTAAGAAAGCATGAATATTAGCAGGGCATAATTTCAGTATGACACATATTTAAGCATTATACAATTTAAACCCAGACTAAGTTCAACAAGGTTTTATTTTTTTTTAAGTTGTTTGAGTATTTAAGATGTGCTCTATAAAATATGATGGTGACAATACAGAACAGTTGTTACCTCTTATAAAGATGTGTAAAATACCTGAGAATAAGTTAATCTTTCATTGCCTTAGCATAATCTGAACCCATTGGTCTTTGTGCAGACCCTATTTTACATTAGATTAGCATGTAGTCTTCTTTAAGATTTCACAAGGTTGGAGAATACAGAAAGCAGGATCTTTAACTATTCCTCTGAACAATAACCTTTGGTTGTCCACTGACATGGGTCCTCTACTGCCGTCAGCTTATCTACAGGTTTCCCATTGAAATGGAATGAAAGAAGGTTAATTTGGTGTCTGTATTGGATTTGTTTTTTTCTTTTTCATGATGTTCCTGACAAAGACCCAAAGATGACTCATTTTCAAGATTCTGGTAGAGCCCATTAAATTTGTATTTTAAATCTCTTGGTATTTGAAATGTTCCCTGGGAATTTGTGGAAAAAAAGGACCCACAGCATCACATGTTTCATACTTCTCAGTGGGCAGGAGGTGCTTTTCCACATAATTTCATTCCTTGTTTAATTTCACCTAGCTTGGGTCTAAATTATATTGTGATTGATTAGCTATATTCTGGTGTAGCTGGCTTCAGGATAACTTTTAAGTGTATATGCTAACTATTTCACATTGGGGTGTGTCGGATAACTTGGGAAGGATAAGACTAGAAAACTTTTTTTTTTAGACGTATACCTATTTCTCACAGCTATAATATTTTGAAGCCAATTCACATTTTTCTGCTCAGTTGCTGGGACCCAATGCTTCTCAAAATGTGATAAAACATAGGGCAGAAAGATTTTTCTTATTCTTGCAGTCAGTCACATATTGACTGCCATTCATCTGTTTCCTCTGAAAAATCTTTGTCATATTGGCAAGCTACCAACCTGCCAAGACACACAGTATGTATAAACGCTAGCAAAGGGCAAAATGGTGGCTCTGTCTGCTTCAAGGACGTACAGAGAAGGTTGCAGAAATTGACAAAAGCATGCATAATGCACTTTGCCAAGTGATTCATCCATGGTGGCTAATACATTTAACAGCTGGCATGTGTGCGTTGTTTTTAAACAAACAAAAAAAATGCATCCAAAGCAATATCAGATTTTCAAGGCCAGAACACACTTCTCCACCCCCTTTTTCATGCCTCTGTTCTCATTGTTCTACATGATTAGCCATGTGTGATGACGCCGTCATAAACTGGCATGCCTAGACACTATGCACACTCAAATGCCTGCACTACCTTAATGGCATTTTAGTAACAGATAGGGACATTCTGTAACCTCATATTTGTAGCCTTCATATCTCTGTTAGATATTATTCCATATCCCTGCATTGTCATTTCCACAAATGCATAGATCTCATAGCATGAAGTTTTAAGTGTGTGCAGTGAGCAAGTTCATGTTTAAGTTGTATTTTTCAAAAAGCTTTATTTCACATAGATATGTTAATGTCAAACATAGATATACAGTTGAGAAAAAATTCAAAGGTTTTAGTGTGGCTGTTTCTAAACGTGTCTTTTTCACATACATAAAACAGAAAAAACAACTAGAAATTGTAGTCATGGTGATGCATCACCATGCTCTATAGAGAACTTTGTTTGATTTGATTTCCAATTTGTAATCTTTGTTTTTTTTAAAGTGATGGTTCTGATTTTATAAAATTCTCTTTTAAAACATCAATTAAGGAGTTATATTAATAGCATGTAAAGTATATTTTTCCAGCCTTTATGTGTTAGAGAATAGTTGCTGCAAAACTCGCTGTCTGTCTGTCTGGGTTTTGATTTTCCTCTGTTTGAATTTTGATTATTTTCTTGTTCTTTTATCAGTATATTCTGTTCAGTCCTCTGTATTTTATATCGTTCAAAGAGTTTTTCCACATAAATTCATTTCTTTGCATTTAGTTTTTTTTTGTTTATTCTTACACTTTGTAGTTATACATTTGAATTTTCATCTGTTAGATTTATGTTATTCTTTTACCTCTGATTTCTAGTTTGCTTTAGTCTCTGTTCTTTTCCAGAGTTTATTATTCACCTTCCCTCTTGCCAATTTGCTCCCTTGTACAGTTGTTTTCTGTCCTTTGATTTTCCTCTGCCTGCATTCTGTCTCTTCTTTGTTCTTGTGGTTTACTTTGTCATTTCTGCCTCTCTTCAGTATTACAGCTCTTGGATTTTTGTTTGATACTGGATCTTCCTGTTACCTTGTTTCATGCTTCAGTGTTCCATGTTTCTTTATTTTATTAAATCGCTTGATATCAACCTACAATTTCTTCTTCATTGGATCAGCTCCTCCATGGGAATCCGAAGGCTTTCCCAGGATGGCCAAGACGAGTCCCTCCAACGTGTCCTTGGCCTTCCTATGGATCTCCTGCCGGTGGGCCAGGCCCAGAACACCACACTATGGGAGGTGTAGAGGAAGCATCTCAGCACCTCAAATGGCTCTTGACAAGGAGGAGCATCAGCTCTTCCCTGAGCCCCTCTCAGGTGACTGAATTTCTCGTCCTATCTCTAGGGGTGGGTCCGGACACCCAGAGGAGGAAACTAATTTTGGCTGGTTGTATCGGCGATCTTGTTCTTTCGACCTTCTGCTTATCACTTTGACAAATAAGGTATTCCTATCCCTTTAGCTTTTTCAAATATTGTTTCATTACCATCACAAATGCTGCTGTATTCTTTGGGAATTCATGTTGACAGATCAGCTCAATGTAGCTCAATAAAATTATATTGTAATTGTAATACTCTTAAAAAAATACAGTATTAAATAGTCTTAGATCACCCATTTAGTAGGCTACAAAAATCATTCATTGGTTTAATACTAAGTCAAAAATAAGGGCATTCACACTCTAACTGGGCCAAATACAGGAGAGATAAAGAATCTCTTGGCTCTGAGGTGGCTTTTCAACTCAGTTATTACCAATTTCCATTTCTCTTTTGGCGTTCTTCTATAATCTGCAAAATAAATAACAGTAGATTGCTTCACAAAGGTTTTTGTGAAAGAAGTCAAAGCCAAAATAATTACACCCCCTGGTGCTGATTGGCGATAGCTCTTGTGTAATCTGTGATGCAGATAGGATCTAAATGACACTGGCTAAATCCTGAATCACATATCAAACATCATCACTTGAGACTAGGTGTCTGAAATCTTTCATGAAACCTTTGTTAACCCAGATTCTGTGGCAAAACCTTAAATGTGTATAAAATAAAATAAAAAAACAACATACATTTACATATTCGAAGGAATGAAACTACGTTGTGCAGAACCGCAACACAAGCTAGACAAAGGTGGAAACTTGCCCTTGGATGCAGCTCTTGTGAAGCTTTGCTTAAAGCGCCCCCTGGCGGAACTTCACGTTTGGACGAAAAACATAAAATAAGAGCAAGCTGTATCTTGTTTTAGATGTGTGTTTAAGTGACATCAGGTAACTGTTTTTTATAATTGCTAGTCTATCCAATAATGCTCCATCTAGAAAGCATAATTCACTCACTCAATCACATTCAAACCATTCTTTGAATGTGAGTTGGATAGTCTCAGTATAAACTACAAAAAAAATTATATAAAACTAGTATCCAGAATGTGAAGACTATTAGTTTTGCTTGTTCAATAATATAAGTGATTGTAATATTAATCATATTAATATATATTAAGATATTGTTTATATATGTGTGTGAGCGTTTATGTGACTGTGTTCCTCCAGATGCCAACTTAACAATTTGTTTGCAACACCTAATCCTCATCAGTCTCATCACTGAGAAATCTTCCTGCTTTGTTTTTCCCTCCCTCCTCCTCATCATCATCATGTGTACAGTTCTGCTGCTTTCAGGTAACAGTCAGGCAAAAACTAGTTTAAAGATTACATCATCTTTTTTCAACAAAAACACTAAATACGGTAAAAAGTAGTGTAAGTTGATGTATTTTTAGGTGTTTCTTAAATTGAAAAAATAACTGTTTTATAAGTAGAAATGTATTTTCACTAAAAGAATATAGATATGTCTGAGGTCCAAAATTTTAGTGATTATTTTTCATTTCTTTGTCACCTGACAAAGAAAACTCAGTCACCCTAATCAAAAGCCTAATCTTACCCCCAAAGAATGTCCTGCTTTATCGCATAGTGTATGGATTTTACTTGAAAAAGTACCTCTATTTATTGAAAGAATGTCAAGGTGCAGTTTACCAAAAAAGCAAACAAAACAGCCATTGTGATTTTTCCTCCAATTGTTTGGAGTGCAGGACTACAATATCTTGCAACAGCATTCCAATCTGCTGCACAATTATTAAGATTACGAGAACAAATGTTGTTTGTGACAGACCAAAATATTAATCACATAACAGCAACAGTTAAAGAGAAATGTTTTTTGTTGTTGTTCTTGTTGTTTTTTATTGAATAAATAATCAATATAAGATTACCACATTTGAACATTTGAAGGAATTGGACAGTGTTTTGTGAGATGCTTAAAGCTTGAGATTTTATGAGGGGCCGTTTAGGACAAAAACAATGTTTTGTCTCTCACACACTACTAAAATCTCAAATACACACAAACAAAATATTAGAATATATACTATTAAAATGTCACACACATATACAATTTTTCTCCCACACGCATACACAATATACTAAAATTGCGCAAATACACTACTAAAATATCACACAAGCATACAATTTTTCTCTCAAGCACACAAAATACTAAAATTGTGCATTCACACTAACAAATATCACAGACGCATAAATTTTTTTTCTCACATGCATACATAAAAGACTAATATTGCACATATAAACTAATAAAATATAGACTCATTTTTTTTGTATGTGAGAGACTCATTTTTGAATGTGTGAAGGGGACTCATGTTTTTGTGTGTGAGGTGTCACAGAAGAAGGAAATCAGATCACGCATGTGTTGATACCACAGTGACATTAGTTTCAAGTTGGATATTGGAGGTCCACAGTGTAAGCAGCGTTTAGCTCAATTTTAATCCGATTTATGAACGCTAATTTTGGCCAGCCGTTCTCTCCCGCTCCCTCCTCAAGCGCTCGGAGGTTCACATAGGGCTCTACTCCGGTGTTAGAGCTGGAATAAGCGGCCTTAGAACAGGCGCTATAGCCGGCATTAGAGCCGGAGTAAGCGGTCTTAGAACCCGAAAAAGCCCTAAGTGAACCTCCGAGATCTTGAGGAGGGATCGGCAGAAAACGGCTGGCCAAAATTAGGGTTCATAAATCAGATCAACCTTGAGCTAAACGCCGCTTACTCCAGCTTTCACGCCTTACCCTGGCGTCAGAGCCGTAGGTGAACCTCCGAGCACTTGAGGAGGAAGCGGAGCTATTGCCGGAGCTATCGCCGGCTCTAACGCCTAACTAAGGCGTTAGCTCCGGCGACTGCTCCGCTTCCTCCTCAAGCGCGCGGTTCTAAGGCTGCTAACTCCAGCTCTAACACTGGAGGAAAGCCCTAAGTGAACCTCCGAGCGCTTGATGAGGGAGCGGTAGAGAACGGCTGGCCGAAATTAGCGTCCATAAATCCAATTAACCTTGAGCTAAACAATGTTTACACCGTGGATACTCAACTTGAAGCTAACTTCACTGTCGTATCAACGCATGCGCGATCTGATCTCCAAATTATGCACCGCCTCTTCCGTGACATCACTCTCACATACAAAAATGTAGTCCCTCACACGTACAAAAATTAGTCTCACACATACAATAATTGAGTCTATATTTTATTAGTTTATATGTGCAATCTTAGTCTTTTATGTATGTGTGCGAGAAAAAAAAATTGTATGCATGTGTGATATTTTATTAGTGCATAAGTGCAATTTTAATATTTTGTGTGTGAGAGAGAAAAATTATATGCATGTGTGATATTTTTGTAATGTATATGTGCAATTTTAGTATTTTGTGTATGCATGTGAGAGAAAAATTGTATATTTGTGTGACATTTAAATAGTATATATGTGTAATTTTAATATTTTGTGTGTGTGTATTAGTTAGTAGTGTGTGAGAGACAAAACATAGATTTTGTCCTAAACGGCCCCTCATAAGATTTAGTTTAATAACCCAATCCTCATCTAAAGTTCTTTACAGCTTTATGTGTGTGTTCATGATGCTGTTTGATCACTGATAGACGTTTACAAAATGCATTTACAGAATAACTGCTAATTAAAGACAGATGGACTTTATTTACTTACAATTAACTGCTTAAATTAAGGCAGTTAATTGGTTGTATTTGATTTTATTTACGGGCATCAGAGTACAGAGAACACAACTACCACACCTTTTCAATATTTATTAAAAAAAAAATTAACATTTTATATTATTCCTTTCACTTTATGATTAAGAGGCACTTAATCATAAACTGATTAAGTACTCTGTAAGTCTTAAATGTGTAATTGTAAGTACAACTAGTAGTCCAAAAGCACTGAGGTCTTGTGCATGTTGATTTTTATAAAACCTATGTGTACCACACATTAGGTTGACTCTGAACAAACGTGTGCAGCCATTGTATGTGTAAAACTGAAAAAGAACCAGTTTACATGGATTTTTAACATTTTGTATATAGGGTCTGAGGACAGAACTAACTTTTATATTTTTATTGTAAAATGGAAAATGAATAAATTCACAGAAAGTCTCTATTAAACCCGTTAATATGTTTCAAAGTTTTAATGAAAGTGATTCTGAACTACTTCCAGAATTCAATGAATTCTAAGTTTCTTTATTCCAAGTGCCAGAAAACTCATCGCTGCTCCTATTGTTTCTAGATTTTATGACACAAGCTTTATGTGAACTATTGCTGTGATAAAGTAGACATCCCTGCCTGTTGCTATGGAAGCCTTCACCTGGGACAATTAGTCTCTAATTGTGGCTTTGTAGAATATGAAACCTGGTTATTGGCTGCCACAGCAGTATGGTGATTAGGCCTCCATGTCTTCCTCTGTTGAACAGTAATCAGCCCCTGCAATGTCATGAATCTGTCTTTCTCTGGGTACAAGCAATGAGAGCCAACTGTGTCAGAGCCAAATTACACAGCTCAGTGAAAGTGTTTCGAGAACCAGGGGCATCTGTCTAATGATGTGGTATGATCTAAAGGCAGCAGTCTCTGAAAAAGAAAAAAAATCTTTATTCTTTACTGAAATGAGATTGACCTGAAGAGTGAAATGTGCCAGATTTCTTATGTCATACCCTCAGTGTGGGATGAAATTCTCAGGATTATTGTGTGCCTTGAGGGGCTGGTGGAAGGTTTGGGTTTCTATCGCACTGCAACTGTGTTAACAGGGATAGAAATCAATGCTGTGTCTTCTATGTTTGAATGACTGCTCCCACATTACTCAGCAGCTTATTCTAATCAAACCAGTCACACATCAGCCTCTTCTTTCTCCATTCACATCACAGAGGCAACCTTAATGCACAGAGTAAATTATCAGGTCATTTTCTAAGTTCTAGTGGTGTGATTCACTGTTGCAAACGTCAGATAAAAACTGAGAAGGTTGTCATTACCAGGACATATAATCCCTCTTTAATAGGGAATGTGGATGACAGCCATTAACTGTAAAACTGTGAGCCGAAGGACACTGGAAGCTCCGCTGAATGGGCTCACTTGTCAGGTGCCCGAGCTAGTCTCAAGAGGGCATAATTTTAGGTTGTATATAATTGTGGTGCCAGCCCTGCTGGCAGTATCTGTGGCAGCATAACGCAATAAAAATGTCACTGCAGTTCAGAATGTCACAATGCTGCTGTGTCTCGCTGAGGGCAAGTTGGATATCTGTTACATCCATTGGCCACAAATACAAGTGCTATCATTGACCAAATAATGATGCGGCAACATGCAATCTTATAAAGGGGATGAACCCTAAAGCCATAAAGTTACTTTTGAGATGGATGTCTTGCTGTTTAAGATTCCAAATTATTTCAGTAGATCTGGCATGGAAAAAGTGTGCATGTAGGTGTTTTTTAATAAGTTGGTTTGTCACAAAAGGGGTGGGGCAGAGTTAGGGTGAAGCAGTGAAGTTTTCTTTTATCCCAACTTGAAATGTTGATACAACATGTGTATGTCCAGTAACTTTCAGAACAAGAAATGGCTGCACAAATTTTAATTTACTGAGGAGTTTCTCTAATCTAAATAATATCTAAAATATACATTCACTTTCCAGTAAATAAATACAATCCCCCTAGTATTTGCTGAACTGTTTCTTATCAAATGACAGAGAAACAATATACTATCTATAGCCAGAAGCATAATACTGGCATAATTCTGGCCAAGATTTTGTAAAGTTCATTTAAACTGGTTTGTTTCCTGGCACAAAGGTTTTAGACATAGTACACTGATATTTAATAGGGTTGAATCCAAAACCACCTTTGAACAGCACTTAGAATCATTGACCTGATGTAACACAACACTGTCCTGTTTTAGTTAGTAGTTGATATAAAATAGTGTTGAATTTGGAGGTAGTCTTCTTCGTTAATTTCTCAAACCACGTTGTGCGATGATAAACAGACCCTCAGCATTATGCTGTCACCGCCATGCTTGAATGACATGCAATTTTGCCCAAATAGCCAATTCTTCATGTCATCTGACATTAAAGATGCTTTTCCAAAAGGCATTTTTTCTTGTTCATGTGGAAAGCAGCAAATTTCACTCATGCTTAAAGGTACCGGTCTTACACCATTGGTTCCTCATTGCTGGCTCTGTTTTCTCACTTCACTCTGGTATGGGGGCCAGTGTTCCAGCTGATTGGCTTGAGCCTTGCTGGTCCATGAAAAAATCCGAAATATGGAACCAGCCAAACATTAATGATCAGAAACAACTCTGATCTCAGCCTATTGTTTGCCCAGAAAAATAATGGTCTGCAATGGGCCAAACATTTGTATTTATTCGTGCCCATCATGACTGAAAGTAAACTTTAGAACAAGCACTGGCTACAGTGCATGGCAACATGCCTAAATGTTGCAATGCATGTATTCTGTTTGATCTGTGTAAATAACTTCTATGTTCTAGTTTAGACTTCTCTAAGTTAAAACAATCCTGTTGTCAATGGTTGGGGGATAAATGGTGCCAGTGTACAAAGTAAAACACGCAAGCATAAATAATGTAGTTCATACTTGCATGCATACTCTGCACTGCAATTACAAACCTGTCTGCTGTTTGTGTATTTGTGTGAAATGGGGACAGAGTGATTTAAATTATTAAATGATGGCAATTTGTGTGCTGTGGCTAATTCTAACCTTCTTCTCCACTGCAGTGCCTTAAATGGATGCCAGCTTATATTTGAGGATGCTAATGAGGACACAGTCCAATGCTGTGACTGTAAAATGAGCCACAGCCAAGTTTAAGTCTCACAAATTTATCCGTTTCATTATTCCAGCTGAATCCAATCCTTCATAATAATTCACAAACAGCTGAGATCTGAGCAGTGAAGCTCTGTTTTCTGAGATTGTTTGGATATAGTGAGAAGCTGTTCATTGTGAGGTTGCAAACAATAACTTCACAATGAAGAAAAACCTGTATGAAGTTTCTCAATCTCAACTAACACAAAGATGTGTTTGTTTTCTTCTAATGAAATTAAATTACATCAGACTTAAAGGGTGATTTTCGGGACACTCGAAGACACTTTATATGAAATCAGTCATTATCGTTCACTCACATGTTCACATTCCACGATGATGGCAAGCTACTTGACTGTAGCCATAGCTCCCATGAGGCAGCCTGACAAAATGCTATATAGCATCAGAGATGCCGACAGAGATAGATGGAGGTAGGCTCGAACCGACGACCCACCTATTCCAGGGAGACGTTTAATTTCCTGCATGAATGGTCTATGAAACTTTTGTGGAATCTCTGAACCTTTTTTATTTTTTACTTTTTAAACTTCTTTTTCTGTTAATTGGTGTGTTTCTAGTAAAAAGGAGGAAACAGATGGAGAGTTAATGGCTGGAGTGGTACGTTAAGTCGAATCCTTTTACTAATTAAGTACTACTGGGTTGGGGGGGGGCATCCTAGCACTGAGCTGATCTTCCTGATTAGCTTATCTTCAGCTGTAGATAAACTGCTGCTCCAAAAGACAGCACATTAGAAGATGTATAATGCCACCACCAAGTCAAAAAGATATTCAGGAGTGCCCTCTGAAGTCTAAGGGGCTATAAGCAAGTAGAATCTACCCTGACCCTTCCTGTAATGAACAGCAGGAGGAACGGTTGAAAATTTATTTGAGTGATAATGTTTCTTTGAGATCTTTCTTTGACATCTTAACAGAGAGATGGTGATGTTGTTTTCTGCACGGGTTTGTATGCTATAGAGTGTTGGCATAGCTGATCCTATTTGTTGTAACATTTAAAGCTGCATCAAGGGCTAATTCAGGAAAGTTTCTTGGTTAATGTCTGTTTAGGTAAACAGGGTGTAGCAGTGCTATTCACTAAAAATTCTGCAAATCTTTGCCAGGAACAAGTGCATGAATTAAGGATTGTCAGAATCATAGATAGTAATGAAAATCAATAAAAGAGTTTAAGTAATATATATTTAAATTTCCACTGGTCGGCTTAGTCTATAAATGTCTCCATAGGAAACAAGCAAGGCAGAAAACCAAAAAGGTGATGAGCCAGAGATTCCATTAAGCTCTCCTCCAAGATAATAAGATTCAGATAATCCGAGCAACAAAACAACATAATCCTGCTCAAATTCACAGCACTCTGTTGGCAGACCTGTTTACAAACCGCAACCCCAGAGGTTAGAAAACTAAGCTGTTTATTAGATCACAGGGAACAAGTTTACCCTCACTTATGTTATGCCATATGTCTGAATAAGAACTCAACGCTGGACTTTGCTGTCTGAAATGTTATTAATCAAACTAGTTTATAGGTTTTGTAAAAGTTGTTTGCATCAAATCTAAAGAAAATTCAAATATTATAAGAAATATATTTAAAATTTTAGAAGAAGCACAATCAAAAGAACTGATTTCCACATTTAGTTGTAATTACAGACATGATGAAGTAAAACTTTGACAATTTTCTCAGTTATTGTATCCAAACATTTTTACATCCTCCACTCTTCTATAACCAAATAAGATTGTTGAGTCTTCTTCTGGCTTCATCCACCTTCAGGCTTTTGACCCAGCAGGACACAACTGAGAAAGAGGCACAAGACACCATTGCTAATTAAACATCCACAGCAGGGTGACTCATACACTAAAGGACTGCAGTCTACAGAGGCAGAAGAGCAGATATTTGACCTTGCTGAAGTGCCACAGAGATTTCTTGTACTGTGCAGTTTCCTGTCCTGAGCTTCCGGTTCACTGCACCATGTACACTCTAGAAAAAAACTCAATTAATAAATAGTACCTTATGCTGACAATGGAACAAAATTATAATTTTCAAGGAGTTATAATACATGCATAATTTCAAGAATGGTGTTTGTAATGACTATGGATTACAGATTTATGGATTTAATAGTAAATTTGATTCATGTAAGATTTACTACCGTTTGTAAATCTTACAAAAGATAGTATGATTTAATTATCTTAGTATAATTTGCAGGATGGCTAAATCTTGCAAGATTGAAGTATTTTGAAATCCAAAATAGGTAAATCTTTTAATTAATATTTTTTATGGTTTTAACATAGCTGTTGAAATCTCTCTACAGATAAACAAGCACACAAAACATCTCATGGATTACATGCCAGAATCATCAGAAAACAACAAATAGCATTAATTGTTTATTTCAGTATTTGTAGGATTTTTATAATACATTTTTAGCCCATCAGTTTGATGATTGTAATTATGTTTCCACAATGCTAACTGGCAGCAAAGGCATAACATATTCTCCTGCAGCAAGTGCTGAAGGTTAATCAGTGATTGCACAATAAGTCTGTGTTCAGATTTTTAGGATATTTTTTTTTATTTATAAGCCTTAAATTATTTATTTGAGTTAATAACCTGAAGAAGTATATTCGGTAACACTTTGTTTGATGGGTTGTGAATAAGACTGTCATGACATCGTCATAAACACGACATAACATCTGTCATAAACATGAGTAAGTCTTCATGAATATTTATGACTGTTGTCATAAAGTGTCATTCGGTAAATAATGACACTTTTAATACAAAGTTGA
>CAEGAE010083013.1:0-11315 GCA_903067095.1 Girardinus metallicus | reverse complement strand
AAGAGAGAGGGGAGAAAGTTTTTGAGCGCATGTTATATATATATATATATATATATATATATATATATATATATATATATATATATAAAAGTTACATACTGCAGCTTTAATCCTTTGTCACATTCTTGCTTGAGTCTCACCAAGACCTGATTGCTGCATGACCTGTGCAATCACAAAATTAGAAACATGCCCACAATATGTGGTAGGTCAAAAGATGTCAAGAAACATCATCACATGTTCAAATGTCAGGACTTTCGAGAACAGATCCCAGATACATCCATCAGTCTGGTGAAGAATTTTCTGTACCACATATACTAACATGTGGTTGGTACATGTGAACCACAATGAACCACAGTGAGAGTCATTATTCTCAAATGAAGAAAACATGAGAACACCGACAGGAGAACACTAACTCCTCTCCAATAACACGCCAGGAGGTCACAAAGAGACCTGCAAAACGTCTGAAGCACCACACACCTCACTTACTTCAGCTAAGGTCAGAGTTCATTATTTAACAATTAAACAAAGAGTCCATAATGGCATATATTCAAGAGTTCCGCATCCAAAATCCCTGCTGACTTCACCGATTTTCAGAAATTATTAACTTAAAACAAGCCGTAGAGTTACTTGTAAGTTAGTTTTGTCTTATTTCAATTGTGGTAAGATTTTTGCACTAGAAACTAGACAAAAACCACATGGTGAGATTTTGTGTTTTTGCACTTTACTGTCAAATGTAGCGTAGTGTTAAGATTTGGGAAAATAGATAAATAAATTATGGGATGGTTTCCCTCTTAAGATAACATTACATAACCAAGACAAGCATGTAAATGCCTGACAATCCATCATGCTGAAAAGTTTGCTCGATGTTGGGTCATTCTACATTCAGCTTTGCCTAATAACTGGTGAAAACCTACTACCAGCACAGACAATTATCACTCATATTACCACATGAGGTGGATAGTAACAGTGCTTTGGGATATGTATCATCTGAACCTACACTACCATAGAGTATGGGTTGCACCACAGAGCCTCAGGGACATTCCTATATAAAGTCTCTGACTACAGCAGGAATTTCATATAGTGACTGGACTGGTATAGTTAAAGCACACTGTGTGCAATGCTAAAACATACAATTTGCAATTTGCATAAGTAAGACGAGACATAAGTATAGTAGCACAGCATACCAAATAAACCATCACAGTAATGTGTTGCACTGGATGAAATGTACTGGAGTACCACAGAATGTGTTTTCTTTTAGATGTGTCTCTGCTCCAACTCAGCTGATTCAAATGGTCCAACTACACCAGCGGCTAGTTTAAATTTCTGCAGAGGCCTGCTAACAAAGTTTCTCACAGATCTTTTTTTTTTTCTCTCTCTCATCTGTTGCAGATCTTCTGCTGTGCTTGGCGTCATTTTCCTCATGGCTGAGTGCACACTTTAACTAACGGTCTCACATTTGACTTCAGAATACTTTTGTACACACAAGATAAGGGTTGACTCATGGTCCAGTAGCTACTAAACAAGCCCAGATAATACCCCCCATCCACTGAATAAAAACAAACAGTTGACTAAATTGAATGAATAAAACTGATGATTTCGTTCAGTGAGTGCTGCATGACCTGTGCAATCACAAAATGAGAAGCATTCCCACTGTCCCTAACTCCCATCCAGCGAAACCACAGCCAAGGGAACGGGCTTGGCAGAATCAGCGGGGAAAGAAGGCCCTGTTGAGCTTGACTCACACACCGCCTACAGTTTGAATGGAGCATGGGTTTTCCTTAAAGACCGCTCCAGAAGCTCAGCAGAGATCAGAGGATGATGGAAACAGTAAATAAATGCTTCAGAAGTTTTTATTGTAGCTCATTTGATTATAGACCCATTCATAGTCACGCTTAAGTCAATTGGCTGATAGTAACTTCTGGCCTACAGGCTTATTTAACTTTGCACAGCTTTATTTCAGTCTAAGATAGTAAATAACAGCTATTCAAAAGCTCAGCATCAGGAAGGAGGCTCACCGGAGGTTGGAAGCAACTCAGTAAAATCTCCTCCTGACCAGCAACCCTTTAATAAACACAGAGACTGAGGAACAGGTCCTCTGAAAATCACTCTGGAATCTGACATTTTGCCGTTACCACAAGTTCTAAATGTTCTAATTCCTTGACAATTTTTCCACCTGTCTTCATTGTTCCAACTTTCATCACATCTAATTAATGTTTCTGCACCACTACAGCTTAACTGTGGCTAAATAAATCATTAACTTCTGTAAATGATACATGAGCAGCCAGGTGGGCATTTTCCTCCACTGAGAGGCCGTACGAAGTAAATAAAAGGATCCTGCACATGTCCCATATTCAACATAGTGGAATATGTGGACAGTGGAGCAGAGTGGGATAAAGTGGAGCATAGTGTTACAACACTGATGGACTTTGTGTTGGTTTATGCACCATTTAGTGTGCATTTTTCTCAACTTTTAACAATTTGCAGTGCTTTGCAAAAGTATTCACTTATTTAATTCCACATCGTCCATTAATGTTTTCAGGGAAATTGTCTATTTCCAGAGTTTGAATTCTAAATTGGCCGATGGCAGTTCTTCATTTAACAGAACAGGTGACCAGTGCATTAGATAAAAGGAAATATGCTGTTGGGGTATTTATTGACTTAAAAAAAGCATTTGGCACAATAGATCATGAAATACTCATGAAGAAACTCGAGTGCTACGGTTTAAGAGGAGTAGTTTTACACTGGATAAAAAGTTATCTCAGCAACAGGCAACAATTTGTGCAAATGGGAGATTTCCACTCCTCATGCTTGGACATTGTTTGTGGTGTTCCCCAAGGCTCAGTACTGGGACCAAAGTTGTTTATTTTATACATAAATGATATACGTTAGCTTTCCAAAGCACTTAATTTTATTTTATTTGCAGATGACGCAAACATTTTTTGTACAGGTGAAAATTTACAGCAGCTTTTGATAGAAATGAATTAAAGTTATGTAAACTGAAAAAGTGGTTTGATATTAATAAATTACCACTACATTTAGATAAAACCAAGTTTATATTATTCAGGAATTGTAAAAGGCAAAGCGACTTACAAATTATAATTGATAATGTGACTGTGGAGTGAGTGACTGAAATTCGCTTTTTGGGAGTTTTGATTCATAACAAGATTTGTTGGAAACCTCATATTAAATATGTTCAATCTAAAATAGCTAGCAGCATTGCAGTTCTCCCTATGTATATATATGTGTATATGTATTCTTTCATTTGGTTCAGGAATTATTATTATTATTATTTTATTTTTTTTGTTTTATTTATTTATTATTATTATTATTATTTTATTTTTTTTGGAAAGGGTACTGGAGATAGGAAGACTATGCTATGAATTAATTAATGGAAAAGGGGTATGATTATACAAGTTAAACTTCATCATACCCCTTTTCAGACTCACAGTCACCGGATAAGTGTTGTATTTATATGTATTTGAGTATGTAAATTTGATAGTAAGGTATTGTATTTACACTTAGAAAAATGAAAGACTATAAGACTTATTATTATTATGTTTTTTTATGGGTGAAATGTCTGAAATAAATTATCAATCAATCAAGAGAAAACTTGGACAGTTTCTAATTTGAACTAAATTGGCTTTGTTATTTTTTTGGTTTGTATTTAGCATGTACTTGGAATAAGTATAAAAATGACAGTGGGCATTCTATGGAGTCTAAAGAATGCTGTATAAAGTGTTTGCTTAATAAAAAAAATACATGTCACACTACAAAAAGTGTAACCTGTTTTATATCCACAATCTTCCTTATTTCTGCTTTGGAGTTTTTATTGATTGTTTCATAGTTGTCTACTGTGTCACGTTTTTATGGTGTAAAGAACTTTGGACTTCCTTGTCGCTGACGTGCTACAATTATTATCCTTGACTTGACTTTGGAGTAGAGCCAATCAGTGCTTGGTTTGGCTGATTCCAAACGCCAGTCAATAGAGTGTCAAGCAACATTGTGCAAGGTATTTCAGCTTTCAATGTTATATTTCCTTTTGAGTATTTTTCATATGCTCTACGAAATAAATCTGTGAAGACCCGTTTTTTTCTCAAAGACTTTGGAGTTATGATCCACAGAAAAATCAGCAAACAGGCGAATCCTGTGGATCTACGTTATCTGTCTTTAATTGCATTCCAGAGATGTAATCCATAAAAGTTTCACTACAAAGTTGGAGCCATTAAAGGTGTAAGTTTATTGTTAGCTGGCGTCATCCACTCCAAAACCACTCTTAATGAGTGTTTATGGTCACTGGCCGGTTGGAAGTCTCAGCTGAGCCCAGATTTTAACTGACCCACGCCGTTACGGTCTAACTGGATCGATTATTCAGAACAACTTAGAGACTGTGATGCTGATGAGCCAACCTGGTAGCTGCTACGATTATCACTTACAGCTCAATCAAAATGTGGAGCTGCTCACATGAACAAACCAAATGTTTATAGATTTAGCTTTGTATACATTTCAGGACCACCTTACTTAAATACCTTACTTTTGTAAAATTTTTCATTTCTAATTAGCTGCTATAAGCTTGGACATAGTTGAGTGTTCCAACGGGATCAGGATGATCACAAACACTAAAACTCGTTTTTGACTTTAAAACACTAAACGTGCCTCCGCCTCAACACTATTAAAACTTTATGGAAGCCAACCAATATTAAATGAGTTCTACAATATCTGTCAAATATGCCGCAAACTTGTTAACAGCTTACCAGGATGTGGTTTCTTTGAAACATCTTCGGCGCCATTTGTCTGAATACATCATTCCTGGCTCATGTAGTTATCGTCAGTGAGCCTGTATATATAGTTTTGACCCCGTGGATTATAAATAATATTTGCGCATGCGGTTAGAGTTTACAATGATCATTGATCAAGTTTCTATTAAAAGAAGACACCAAAACATGCAGAACTGCCTCACCCCTTTAAAATGAACCATATTTTAATATTGGTTCATTTTAAAATGCTTGCTATATTCTGAAATATAGCAAGCATTTAAACCACAGATCAGAGATATCTACAACACGACTGCTCAGCTAACCTTCCGCTACTGGAGAGATAAGATGTATTTTCAGTTTCCTTATGGGTTATAGTGATACGACAAATTCTAGAAATTAAACTCACTCCCGAAAATGTGCAAATTTTTCTATAATGAGAAAAAAGCCAAGGAGACTTCACCACATAAAAAATTCACTGGGATGTAGGAGTATTTGTTCATAAACTCTCTTCTGCTTTGAGCTTACTACTGTCTAAAATACTCATAGTTTAACTAGTTGCTGCACATGTCGACCATGTTGACAGTTTCCTTCAATGTTAGCTTCTTTCCCAGTTATGTGTTTTTGAGCAACACTTTTTTTGTTGTTTTTTTTTACAGCTTTCTTACCTCCAATGTCAAACTGAATCGAGGCATATCTTTTAGAAGCAACTCTCCAAATATTTGCATTGGCTTTTCATTTATACTACAGGTAGCTTTATAACATTTTAAAACAGGTGTCTGGCTCACCTGGCAGGGGATGTCAATAAAAATGTTCTTCCCTCCTTTTGATGGATTTAACGGATCAGACTGCAGCTTGGGGGTAAGTCGTGTCTGTCTCTCCTCTCCCCGGCTCTTAAAGGGTGGGGCTGCTCCTCATAACTGCTGCTAATCTGTAAAGAGGACCAACAGGAACAGTCGCCAGCTGCCAGATTGTCGTTATAGCGGTTCCTGTAAAAAACCTTTTTGTTCTGCTCCTTCTGAGCTCTAGTATCCGCTACACATGCTCGCCTCATAATTTCACTTCAGTCGTTTATTTAATTCCTTGTCAGCTCCGCCTCCATACTGATAGCGCCTTTCAGCCAACTCAAAAATCCGCTGCTGTCCCTCAGTTGAATACACCCTTTACCTCCACCTATCTTCCTGTCTGATCTCTGGCTTTGAACTACTTGGAGATCAGCAGACTGTCCTGGAGCAGAAGCCACAACCACCAAGTCAGACTCCAACCAAGCTGAACTTCAGCAATTCCCAGGGGGCGCCGGTAGGGTGGTTCACCCAGGGTGCCAAAGAAGCTAGGACCGCCTCTACAACCACTCCACACTCCACCACAATCCTTCAACTTCTTCCCTATGGAAGATAATTTTCTAACTGTGTCAGTACTTTTGCTATTAAATATATAAATTTTTTAGGGATGCACAATAAATCAGCATTAGCATTGATATTGGTCGATATTAGCCATATTCTTCCTGTTTAAGCTGCATATTTTTTGAAAATAAAAAATATGTTTTTTCCATATTTTCCATGAAACTGTCACCATGTTGTGACAACATGTTAGATAAACTCTGAAAAGAAGAGCTATCTCCTCCCTGAGCTATTACTGCCGTCTGCTGTCTTGGCCAAAAACAACCAATATATTTAAATAAAAGTTACATACTGCAGCTTTGAAAGGCAGCATTTCCCTTCCAATGTTGCTACATTGGATTGAGGGATTGCTGTAAAGTCAATGACACAGAGAAAGCACCTGAGAATTGTGTTGAGAATTGCCAATATGTAAATAAACTGATATGCATTAAATTAAAAGTGTGTAAGCTCCTGAAATTAGTGACATTTTTACATCTCTAAAACATTAGCAACATAGAACTGAAAAAGTTTAGTTTGATTCAATGTCAGACTCACAGCGAGGAACAAAAAGTCATTTCTATAAATATTCATGAATATGATTAGTTTATTTATCATGGAAGAATTTTTTGTAAATTTTTAAAATTTTCTGTAATCACTGCAGTGCTTTTCCTGCCAGACGATGAAAAAACTGAATCTGAGCTCACAGACGGAAAGTCTGAACATCCACCGTCAGTAAAGCGTCTCACTGATCTGGGAACCATTTTCTCCAGAGCTTAAAAAGCATGTGAACTTCAGCAGAGACAAGATTCAAACAAATAGTTCAATCTCATAAAGGAATTTCTTATTCCATAAGCAAGATTATTCCAAGGCTAACCGGGCTAGCGTTGTGCATTTGTTCTCCACGAGCCATGATAAAAGCCAATTTTTTTTTGTTTCAGTTCTCTTTCTATTTCAGAGGCAACACAGAAGCATGACCACCCAGACCAGAGAAACAATCTCCTCCTGTAAAACAGTAGTTTGATAACATCCATTATCAGGACTTTACTGGATGTTCTCATGCTTCGTCTCACAACCAACACATCGTCTGTCAAAACACACACCTTGTTGCTGCAGCCTTTATTCCTCTTCCTGAAAAGGAGCAACGACTCCTCCCTCATTTACAATCTGCAGTTTTTCAGCTGAAAAACATTATAATTTAAGTTGAAATATTACCTTTCCAGCTGCAGCTCAATGCCTACTCCAGAGTCTTCATTCAAACCCGAAGAGCATTGCTAAATGACTGAATTCTCACCAGCCCGGATGGCCAAATAAAACAAACAAACAAAAAAAACTAACAAGATACTGTTTACTTGCTCATTGAACCTTCTGGTATGGTAATACCACTAATAGTTAACCAATTTGTCAGTTGCAGATAGAGCTGGAATCCAAAGTAGAGGAAGCAAAGCAGGAGGAGATGAACATGAACACATGACGCCGATATCTCTACGGCAGGCTCCAGTTTATTTAAGAAAATGATTTTATACATGCAGACATGGTCAGCAGTGTACCCACTCCTGACTGTATTCACTGTAAGAAATCTTCTGATCTTCATCACCCACGTCCTCAAAACATTCTGCCGGTCAGGAGATGCCGGTCATATTCGCCCCACCATGGCGATTATGATATTCACAATAACAGCTTTTTATGTTGTTTTTGAACTTTTACATTATATTGTTCATTAACATGTGCAAAACACACAAATAAACTACAAACAACACTTTGTTTCTCTTTCTATAAGTCTGCTAAAAAATTGTCCAAAAAATATATAAAGAGGTTTCGTAAAATGTTCTCATGATCACGTGACATTTCTAAATCTGTAACCTTTACAAGTCTCTTTACTCCTTGACAAACCTCAGTGTATTTACTGTGATATCATGAGACAGACCAACACAGCTCCGAGGGTGTATGTGGAGTGGAAGGAAAATGATTCAGTGTTCACTCAGATGTACAGTGATGTGTATTTGCATCTTGTCTCCCTTGATTGATTTACCCACCAGTAAAATTCCAACAAAACAGATCAAAGTTTGTGAAAAATGTAAAATTACAAACTTAGACTTATGAGTATTTCTGCAATGTACATTAATGTGCATCTACTTAGATTTAAATATGTAGGTCATTTTATGAAAAATAATTTGTCTCACTACCAAACTGTCATCATTTTGAAATGTTTCTGGCTCATCTGCGGAAGGCGAGAGCTGGTGGTTGTGGACCAGGAAAACACCCTGAGATTATTGAGATGATTATGGGCTCAGTCCATCATGTGAGGACTTGAGTAGAGCTGAAGGCTGCCTGATGAAGTGGGAACAGCCTGAAACACGTTGGAATGAACGCTAAACTTAGTCTTCCCAGCAGCAGCAAACGCTTTCAGAATAGTAAATGTGGGGAAACAATAAAGGCAAATGATTACAGAGTGCTTCTCGGTATTTAAACAGAGTTAAATATGGAGAGAAGGAAAATGTGGGCCAGTGACGTTAAAATACAGTGAAACGTCAGTTAAAAGTTGTCTGCTAAATCACTAACTGCTTTCTGTCACTGGAAAGCCTTAATCGTTAATCAGCCTGAACTTTCACATCCTCAGACCTCTAGACTCTTTGTCTCCAGCCCTGATGGAAACACACATGCACTTCTGCAGCGTTGTGTCTCGTGAGTGTGTGTTTAAATTTATTATTTCCCTTACAGTGCTTGATGTTTGATCTGTATGACAGAAGTTCAGAGTAGCACTTCCTGAAAAGTCTCATTATGAGCAAAATGTACCAAAAATGCTGTCTGATGCACAGATATGATACGATTTCTGTGTTGAATTTGTGGAGAACTATCTTCTGTTTCAAAAAGGTACAGCCTTATCCATTCATTATTCTGGAAAATATTAAGAGGCCACTTTAAATAATCAGTTTCTCTTATTTTACTTTTTTATAGGTATGTGTTTGATTATGAGCATTGTTCTTTCATTTTATGAACTATTGACAACATGTCTCCAGAACTCCAAGCAAATACTTTTTATTTATTTGAAGAAAATGAGAAATTGTCAAAGTAACAAAAATTATGCAGCGCTTTCAGACCTCAAATAATGCAAAGACAACAAGTTCACATTCATTTGGAAACAACAATGCTAATGTTTTAACTCAGGAAGAGTTCAGAAATCAGTGTTAGGTGGGATAAGCATGAGGTTTTCAGTGGGGTTCATATTTTCCAAAGCTGTATTTGCAAATGTACTTTTTTCTAAAATATTTGAAAGACACATCTTGGGAAACGGAAACGACTAGTGCTGCTTGACACACTATTGGCTGGAATATGCCATTCCTTTTCCTTGAAGGTGATTGGCTGTAGCTTTTGACAGGGTGGCTAGACATTACTACAGTAATTAAAATGTACTCCTTTGTAACAATTCCATTGACTTTAAGCACTTGAAGTCTGCCCTCCTAATGGTTTGGATCCTAGTAAATCAATCAAACTCCAAAACTGTTGAACATCTGCTAGCCAACATGTCGCTGTTATGTTTACATGAATAAAATTCTGAAAAATACACGGAAACATAAATTGTAGCACAAAAACTAGCTAGAAAGCAGTGAGTGATAGCTGCTAACAGTTGGTGTTAAGCCGATTTTATGAATGAGGACTTTAGCATTTTCTTTGGCATGGTGGAAAATATAGAGTTAGGCAAAACACCTGGTAGCTCAGTCCAGATTAGCATACTCTCTTTTACAGAAAGAAACTAAGTTTGTGGTTCCCCTGAATAAATACTCCCAGACTGAAAAGTTTGTTTCTAGAAGTCTTCTAAAAACCTTTTCACTTACTCAGAACTCCAGTAGGCTACATTTTATAAGGAAGTGAGGCTTATTTATGGTCCTCTTTAAAATGGAAGTTCCAAAGTGCTTCATTGTAGAAGCAATATAATCCTCAGTAATATAAATTGATTGTAACTTCATCCACGGAGCAGCCATCATCTGTCCAGCGAGACAGATGTTTTCTGACTGGGTTTTACATAAATGCATGTGAGCCCACTTACTGTATAACAGCTATAAGTCACTCAGCTCTGAGTCCAGCTCAGCAACAAACACTCACAGATGTTCTACGTTTGTCTTCACAGGAACCTTCGAGAAAACACTGGTAATGTTTCTGGTTATAACACACCCAGAACACAAATTAGTGGCAGGTAGAAAATAAATTCTATAATATTCACTGTGGAAAGTTCAAACAAAAACATACCCAATAAAACTGGAAAAAAACCATAGTGAACCTTTAGGGCTCAGCTTTTAGAAGAATGTTAGTTGTCAATCACACAGAGGCCAGAAACTTAGTTTAGGTGAACCAAAGTGTGAAAACTCATTCAAAGCTCATCTTTCGTTTCATAGAGGACGGGCGATGCTTCCTGTTCAGGAAAGCATCAGACCCAAAAAGGATGCTAGCACCTCTATTGAGTTCCTCTCTGTTTGTGCGAATAAGGGCTAGATCTGATCTCATGTCCATGGCTGTGATTTTGACTGTGTAAGAGTATGGCAGGAAGCAGTGAATATTTGTCAAAGGTCAGCTGTGGTGCTGCAGGTGCAAGTGTGAAGAATGCATCAAAACCCACAGATGGTGAGCTGATTATCAGTGTTGTAGTACTCGAGACTGGTCTTGGTCTCGAGACCTACGTGTAACTTTCTTCATCACTTAGAAAAGCAGCTCAAAGAAAGGTAAGCTCCGTTGAAGTGATGTTAGCAAAGCTAGCTGTACAGAGACACATAAGCATTTGTGATGAAAAAAGTCACTCACTCCGCTGAATTATTGTGCGGAAGTGTTGACTAACGTGTCGCAAATATGGGGCAACATTGTGCCCAAAAGTCTGCAATATAGTGACATTCAGGAACATTCCGATTCTTCTGAACGGCTTTTTACTAAGTAGATAGGACTCAGTGAGAGCCGTTCTTTGTCCTTGTAATGCTCTGAGTACAATGCAGAAGCCATTATTATTTTATTTAATCATGTACATTGATATTTTTTTAATTATCAAGTAAATAAAACACAAGAACAAAAAAGCACACAACGCATGCACATTGCTCTTTGATTGTTTTCGTTCAAAATGGCAGCTGTAATGTGTGCCATGGTGTCAGACTACCTGGCTTCATGTAGCGAGAGAGAGGGCGAGAACAGTCACGGTGAGCGC
>CAEGAE010083009.1:0-22610 GCA_903067095.1 Girardinus metallicus | reverse complement strand
GTCTATCCGTTTATCTGTATAAATAATCCCGCCGGACTCCAGGCATCGCTGCCGTCATTTTAAGATGCTTATTGGTCCCCTGGAAAAAGACAAAAACCCGAACATTATCATGACTCAATAAAATCCTCCCAGGCCGAACTTGAAAACTGGACATTATGCTGCTAACACTTAGCTTTCGTCATCAACTCAGGCGGAAGTGAGAGAGTAAATAAAGTCCCGACCGGAACACGGTGCGCTGAATAATAACACATAATATAACGAGGTTTCGAGGCAGATCAGTTTTCCGCGAGGAATTTTAATAATCGAGGTTCTCGGATCACTCGAGGAAAAGTTTCAGCTCTACTATACAGTCTAATTGTATGTGTTGTTTTCTTAGTGATGCCATGCTTTGTTATTCACTTTAAGCTTAATTTTTAAGGATTTTCTATTTTTCCTTCATAAATAACTGCTTTCTGACTGACTACTCAAGATGTTATCAGTTGTAGTTTGCAAACATTTTCCTTAAATTTTCTCAATTCTTTCAAAGTTTTTAAAAAAGAGAAAAACAAATACATTCCTACACTTCAATTAAAATATTGAAACATATTACTCCAACTTTGCACACATATATATTTATAAAAAATGCAGCGCAGGTAACTTAAAAGCTGAAGTTTAATGTTTCTGAATGTAATTTAAAAAGTTTAAAAAAATATTTTGTGTTGATACATTTATGTAGGAACATATTGGTTTTTAATTTCTCTCTTTTCTTTTTGTGTATACTAGATAAATATTATAATCTAGTAAATATTCACAATGCAGAAAGTAAAAGTTTGAGTTAGAAACTGTTTAAATTTGAGCCTTTAAACTTAAGTTATTATTAAAGTTCATATCTGCAGTTATTTTCGTAGAGTTTGTACTTTTTCTACTTTTTCAGTCAAACATGAACCGACTCTTAACAAGATTATCATTTTTCTGTAACTGATTTCAGAGTTTTTTTGCTTGTGAATCGGAGGAGATCAGGGAGTTTCAAAAAGCTCTGAGCTTCAAACACGTCAGAGACAAGAAACGGTCTTTGATGTTAAATATAACGGCAGCGCTAATTGGACCCACGACTATTTATCCGCCACACAGATAACAGGAAGAGTCGTAAAAATCACGGCCAGACTCGTTTGGTTTAGTCTTCAAACACAAAACTCTGTTAAGATTCTGTCTTTGCGTCATTTAATAATTAATTTTCAGGGTTTTTTTTTCTTAATTTGTAAAAATTTTTTAGGGTTTCCACAAATGCATAACACTGTACAGTAAGTTTGTGGATTTTTTATGAAAAAAAAAATCCAACCCCCAAGAACGACGGTTGAATAAATTAATAAAGCCCAAAATTGATCCTTTCAAGTCCGAGAAATCTAAAATTTATTTCCTAATTTTTTGCTTGAATCATTGCATGCTTGGCAATTATTCCCTCTGGTTTTAGATGCTGCGAAGCTGGAATATTTTTTTGCTCTCGCTATCTTACTCTCAGACAGTTGTCATGATGCGTTACCATGGCAACAATGTATTTACAACTGGTGTCAGCTGCTTGGCATCTGAAAAACCCAAAATAACACCTGAACCAAAACGAGAATTAAAGGATGCAGAGGAAGTTCGAACCATCTCTTTCATAAAAGGATCACGTCTCCAACGTCTCCCTGCCAGGATTCCTAGCCGTGCGGCCAGACAGAGATTTAAAAAGGAGCGGCAAAAGCAAACGAGGCGGATTAGCAGCGCTGCCTACAACTGATGGTGTTTTCCAGGATACGTTACTGTGAAGTTTGAGTTTTGCCGCCCAGACACTCTAGAGACTCATACAGCAAGAATCTTCAGTCAGAGGCCTCTTTGGAGTTGTTGCAAGACTGACTGCTACAGCATCACCATCCACAACATCTCTTATAACGTGACTGCAAGATATCTGGATGATATAATGAACAAGAACATTTGAATTTTCCTCCTCTTCCTGCAAGTTACCCAACTGGTTGTTGCTAGGTAACCAAAGAGTGAGTGAGTTGCTAGGTAACCAAAGAGTGAGTGAGTTAGTTGATTCCACCAATCTTAACTTAGCTAGCCGTGAGAGGCTAAGCTGCTGAAGCCTTTTCCTCTGCCTACATCCCCCAGAATGCTGTGCGGTTCTGGGTCAGCGTTTAATTAATTATTATCAATTGATGCACATAATCCTTCCTGTTATGTCACATTTCTGGGAACTTTGTAGCTGACAGCCATCTTGGTAGGTATCCGTAACTAACTGTCATGACAGACGCTATGGAGTTGCTATGAGAACAATAAGCAATATTCTATCAGACGTGTTATTTATTGATATTGATCACGTGTCTATCAGGATATATGTTGTTCTTGATTAATTGTGAAGCCCTACTGATCATTAATATGTTGGATGTGTGTTTTGTTTGTTTCCTTTTTATTTATTGTTTTTGATTGTTGTTTTTTTATCCTGCAGTTATCGACAGTCACACCCCTGTTGCCAACTCAGCGACTTTCCTGATATATTTAGCAACATTTCAGATAAAGAAAACTGGCATCGGCCAAAATCGGAATCTGCCGGTCCGGCTTCTTAAAGATCGGTAATCAGAAAACTGCAATCAGTGCATCACTACTACTGATGACTAACATTTTGGTTGTGTATAGTTTTTATTTACTGTCTTTTATTTTGGATATTTAAAATGTCTTCCGGTTTCAATGTTAAGTTAAGGTGCCATCACAATCTACAATAACTCTTTATAAAACCTGCATCGATATGAGTTAGAACAGTATTTAATTTCCCTTTAGGATCAATAAAGTATTTTTGAATTTTAAATTTTAATTGAATTTAAAAGTTCATTAGTCACTGAGAGGTGGAACTTGCATTATTATGCCATTACATTACTTGAAAATCGTCTCAAAACAACAATATTTCTGGAATTTATCATAAGGTGCAAAGCTAATACGTAACAAATCAGGATTTGATCAACTATTCCTCGGACTGATGCGTAAGGACGGAGTGTGCAGGAGTGCAGTCCCACACATGGGCCAAAGCTTCCGGCTCAGCAGCGCTTCACCTCGGCAGCAACAGCTACTCGGGGTAATGCTGCCTTAATCTGCTTGTTGGGGATGAGATTTATGACCAAGAGGGGGTCTGCAGCAGCGAACATCTCAGGGAGAGGAGTTAACAGACTGGTGGGACATTAAAGCCTCGGCTCCCAGCGCAGCATCTCTCTCTACTAAAAATAGCAGCATGCAGCAAAATGGACTGATGCTATTTCCAGAGAGCCCTGCTCCTGAAGTCCTACATCTAATTACACATCACCGTGGCCTACATGATGAGCTCTGATGCGGATATGTGGGCATGCATGTGAAGGGATTTGTTTTTAACTTTTCAGGGTGCAGCTTCGTTCCCAAACTAATGAGCGGAACTGGTCCTTGCAGGCTGGCCGCGCCGCTCAGTATTCAGCGCCACACTTCAAAGGACATTTTAGGGACGCGGTTCGGGCCTCCGCTTGGCCCAATTCAGCCTTCCGAAAACAGATTGTAGCCCATTAATGATTCATTGACCCTTCGGTTTTAACGCAAGCAGCCTTTTTTATTTATTCAAAAATTTTCAGCCACATTGGCAGGGAACGTTTGAGGCCAAAAAAAGATCTCTCATATTTAATTAAAAATGTCTCTGCAGTCTTAAAAAAACCCGCATTCCAGCCATGAGGAGAGAATGTGAGGCATGCATTTAATTTTTTTATTTTATTTTTTAATATAAGTAGGAAAACATGTCATACCGTTTTGGGAAGAGACGGACTGCAGCATCAGCGTCCCGAATATCGCCACCGATAAGGACATGACTGCGGCTCTCGGCTTGCCAGGTGTCATCTTCGGTTGCCGGAGAAATGCCGGTAGGGGAAGCGCTAAGGTGACCCGAGCGGGTGGCGGCGATGCGGGACGGAGCCTCCCAGGCACTCCTGCGGAGCGACGCGGGGGGGAGAGGAGGGGAAGTGTCGCTTGGTAGAGAACCGGGAGCCCGCGGCGGTGCTGCTGCCGTCTACCTGAGCGGCTCCACTGAGTCAGAGTCAGCGCCGGCGCTGCTGAGCTGCTGCTACTGCAGCCGAGGAAGGAACCACCTTTTTTAATCCGCCGTTCAATTCCAAATCCCGCGAGACTTCGAAGTAGCGCAGAGACAGCGGGACCTCGTTTATTGCGCGACGTCCAATCACAGAGCGGAGCACAAAACCGTAAAGAGGGAACAGGCAGCGAGGTTGTTTTGTTTATTATTATTACTTATTAAACAAACTGTGTACAAAGACTCGTTGAGGTACAAAGAACATTGAAACATAGGTAGGAAAAAAGAAACAAGACATGGGGCTAAAACTAAAGTAAGGCAAATTAATAAAAGTAGAGCAAGATTTAAAACAAAAGAAAAGTAGAGATACTGGCAGTTACTTTTTTTTGCATAAACAGATTTCAAATGCTTCAATGAGGTGTAATACAGTTTAAATTGGTGAAGAAATCAAAACAAGGTGTAGGGCCCCTCCATTTACAGCAGTGTATATGATACTTAACACGTCAGATATTTTACTATCAAGGTCATCAGCATAGGTTAATATGTGAGTGATTGTTATCTCTGGGATGTCTTCAGTTTTAAGGGACAACCGATTTTTAATGTCTCTCCATAGCTTAAAAGAAAAGCGACAGGGGAAAAAAAAGAGATGATTAAGAGATTCTCCTGGACATTCACAAAAGGCACCACCTGCTGAATCAAATTTAAATCTTTTGTGCAAAAAATGCTGCCACTGGGTAAATATTGTGAGAGATTTTGAAGTGAGTCTCTTAGGTGAAACTGTCCATTTTACATACTTGGCCTTCTCAATTAGAGACAAATTTGTTGCTACAGGCAGCGAGACGGAAGCTGGTGTTTGACAGCAGGAAATGTTGAACAAATAAGGTCTTGCAAGGTTAAAGCCATTGGTTCGTTGTGTTTAATGTGTGTTTTGTATTTTTCTATTAATTTCACATACTCTGTCTTCAATGTGAAGGAGTCACAGCAACAAGGAAGGTAA
Source organism: Girardinus metallicus (assembly GCA_903067095.1). NCBI lineage: Eukaryota > Metazoa > Chordata > Actinopteri > Cyprinodontiformes > Poeciliidae > Girardinus > Girardinus metallicus. Next base: position 17,562 of record CAEGAE010083009.1, on the reverse strand, counting down.
ACAGAAGATTATGGTCAAACATTTTCATAATAAAATGTTTGAGTCAACAGTGTTGGAATACAAGCACTTTTAATTACAAATAATTTTTATTTATGTCATCAGTGATATTTTACAGTGAAAATGTTCTGTTTCTGCTTTATATGAAACCAAGCGTTTATTTTTAAACTTTATAGAAAAGCCTTTAGTGCCATATTTCTTAGTTGAATGAACAAATTCTAGCCAGTAGTTGATATTTGTCATTTTTTATACGCAGTTCTCAGTAAATCTGCATTATGAGGTTTAATTTTGGATGCAGTTAATTTTCCGTTGATGAAAATATGCAAAAAAAATGGACAAATGAGTGAAAAGTGGAGACAGGTTCTGCTGCAGCGATATTCCTACTTTTATCCAGCAGGTGGCGCCACAGTCCCAGCTGTTCCACTGTTATTCACGGATAAAGTAAAACCTTCATACAAATAGAGTGAAAAGTATCGGTTCTGTTACGGGTTTTCTTCAGTTCTTCCTTTTTTATCACAGTTATTTCAGATCATAAAACAAGTTCAGACAATAGTGATCACAATGTATTAAGTCAAAACAGCAATTCAAACCATCTTAATCCTTTATTAAATCACAAATTAACTAAAATTAACCACATTTTTTCATCATTTTCACTTACCATACCTCCAGACCCACTGACCTAATAAATCACATCAACACACGGTGGTGGTGGTATGATGGCCTGGGGTTGCTTTGCTGCTTCAGGAAATGGACAACTTGCAGCAGTTGATGAATTATAAATAGCTTTTAGTTGCTTTAGTTACTTTCTCACACAGTTTGTTTGGATGTAAAACACCAGAGTCAGTTGTTTTTCAAAATAGTGTCTTCTGTTGAGTTTGCGTTGTGATCAAGTCTGTGTGCACTTAATCACAACGCAGTGCTTGGAATACTGCAACAAAAAATTAAACAAAAGTACGAAAAAACAAAAACTACAACTGAAGCTAAAACTAATCAATATTCATCTAACGGTAACTAATAAAAACTAACTGAATTTGACCAAAAGTCACAACAAAAACTGTTAACAAAAAAAAAATACAGCCATTATAACCCTGATGAAGACCCAACATTGCAGATGAATCTATCAAAGCAACATGGACTTTTATTCCACCTCAGCAGAACCGCAGGCTGATCGGCTACATCTCTCACGCAATGCAGTTATTCATGCAAACGAGGCCCAACGAGCTATGGAGGGCTAAGCCCATAACAAACACATCAAATCCACAATATCTAGTACAGCTAGATATTGTACTAGCTGTACTAGATATATCTAGTACAGCTAATGTATTTCTCTCCATGGTTGAGAAATACATTAACCAAAACACAAAGATAAGCAATTTGATAAAAATTGATTATTTACAGATACAAAGCAAAAGAAGGAAGTGAAAACATTAGAGTGCAAATTGGCGAAGGGAAGAGTTCCCACACCCTGGGCTAAATGTCCAGCAGTGAACACAAGCAGGAGAAAAACTAACACAAAATCACTTAAAGTTGGTCTCAATTAAGTTTTACAGCTCTTTATCAATGCTAATATTTATAAAGAGCCAGTCTTGTTTTATTAGTCACACTTTCACGCCAGCTTCATGTTTGTTTTTTATTCTCTCAACAACATGCCTCCTTTTAGAACACTTTGCATCTTTCTGTTCCAAACGCCAACATTTGCCTAAAGGTAATCTAGGAATGCAAATATGTCTGGCGGCTGAAAAATGAAAATGAAACAAAACGGGAATAAAGGTACAATTATAGCAGAAAAACCTAGCCACGCCACCAAGAAGGAGCTGTTGTTTTCTGCTCACGGTAAAACAATTTATTTCTATAACGCAAATATGAAGGATTAATCAGATATCTATATATGTGTATATATATATGTGAGTAACTTTGATAACCATGTTGAATACAGAATATTCCTGGGTCCGAACAGATTGTCTTGTTCTTTTCTTTAAAATGAACGGGAAGATTTAATTTCATACATTTCTAGCAACAGCTGATAAATTATACAAATTATGAATAAACTATACATTACAAAATTATACATACATTTCTATAATACAGTTTGCTAAACTTTTATGATTTCTATAGACGTTTATATGGAGTCTTTTGAAGCTTCAACTCTTCCTCAGACGGAGGTTTAGGAGAGCAACACACCATGGAAACACTCACATGGTTTGTTGCTCAGACCTTGGAGACTCCATCAGAAGAAAAACACAGTCAGATGATGATGACAGCAACTTATGGTTTAACATGTCTAAACTTCTCTCTCAAATTGTGTTTTGTCTGTTGGGGAAACTTTTCACACCTCTTTTTCCTTGTTAATCTTTAAATCTTTGCACAGCACCTAGAGGAAAGTGACAGCCACATTATAATAGGAAATGCTACTTTGTTTTTGTTTTGAAGTTTTAAATGTTACCCAGTTGTTTGTCTGTGATACGCAATGTGCCAATTCGACGCTATGATGCTTACCGGAATCGCCTGTTCTGTAAACAGCCATCCTCCACTGCAAAGTGGGAAGCGCCGAGCCGAAAGGGGTGGGCAGGCGGCCATTAATGTTAAATATTTGGACGGCGGCCAGTTCACTTTCTCTGCTGCCTTTGCTAAAAATACAGTTCTAAAACAGAAACAGAAAATTGACGTTATCATTCATAAATTCTACATCTGTTGGCTGATTGGCCCAGTAGAAAATCTACTGGAGAAATCCAAGTGAATGGGAGAAAGCCCATACTCTCGGTGAAGCAAATAGCGTGGGAACGCAATGGCCAGCGTTCCTGTTGGTGGGAACGTTTTAAATAAAAATAATGAACATAGCTGCGATTTTATGCAGGCGGCGTCGGCTTTTTCTACATATCAATACAACAACAGGTGGTTTCAGCAAGTTATAGGGTTCTGTAAAAACATTCAGAAAATATTAGAAAATATAATTTGTACTTTTGAATACTTGAGTACTTTTAATGCATTTTCAATAGTATTTTCAAAAGTCAGTATACTTTAACTTCAACAAACTTGTACTGAGCACTTTTTACTTGTAACTGAATAAGATTTGACCATGAGTATCAATACTGGATGTACATGAAGTGAATGTGTATTATACTGGAGCTGAGTATTTTGTCCACTACTGTCATGATAACCTGGAGGGGTTTTACTGCGAGCCAGACAGGTCTGGGGATTTCTTAAACTGGTGCCTCTACAGCCCAGTTTCAGTCAAGAAATAAAAAATGGATGAATCTTTCTCTTCTCACAAACGGTATCGAACTGAGCACATTTTAACTCATTAATGAAGATGCATGCAGTGCATTTACCATGAAAAAAGCATTAAAACATTGTAAATTACACTTGAGTATACATTGATAAAATTATATCTTTATTGCTTCCCATAATTTCACTTCTCTTTCTGTGTTTCCCAATTATAGAGCCAACTATGGATTTCAAGAACAACTGGATTTCTAAAATGAAAGGAGACATTTCCAAAAGCCCAGTAGCAATTACTCTAAGCTTTGGATTGATCCAGATAGTGTTTGAGAAACTGGTGGAAGCAGATTTCGCATGCCCCAGTGACTCTAGATACAATTATTTACATTCTTTGACATGTTTCATTGTTCCACCAATCGTAGTCTTTTTACTAATGCTTGCCATTAATTGTCACTGTAAATCACTTAGAACATTTGACTGTAAGTCATGTAGTAAATCAGTCTGTAAGGCCGTTAGTGTCATCATTATTTCAGCCACAATATGGTTGATAATTGCGTTTTTTGATGGTCGTTATTACGCCTGTGCAAAGACCAGTTGGACGGGAATCTATGAAACGACTAAGAACGATGAACCTCAGAAATGGTGTAAGCCAGACAACTCCAACTCATCTCAGGAGCTACTGGCCAAAACCCAGATGTGGTATTCTGAGTCGCAGGTAAGATATAATTATGTTTTTATGAAATTTGTACAACCTACAGCGTATAGGGGGGTACCAAAGTCCAGTCTTTAATAACTACCACCATGTAACGGGCGACTGTGGCTCTGTGGGAAGAGTAGTTGTCTTGTGATCGGACGGTTGTAGGTTCAATTCCAGCTTCCTCCTGCTCCATGTCGATGTGCCGTTGGGCAAAGCACTTAACCCCAAATTGCCTACCGATCTGTGTATTGGTATATGAATGTGTGAGCATTTGTGAGAGCGAATGGATGAATGACTCTGGTGTAAAGCGCTTTGAGTGGTCAAAAAAATGATCAGATAAAGCGCTATATAAGTTCAGTCCATTTACCATAACCTTTATATTCCTCCTCCACACACCTGGGTCAAAAGATTGGCTCATTAGCAGGTTTGTGCAGAGATGAGTTGCTGCTAGTGAGAGAAGTCAGCAGTAACTCATCCTCTAACTCAGGAGTGTTGGAGCAGGGATGCAGGTTGGCAGCTTTCAAGGACTGGACTTGGGTACGTCTCATTTAGACGATGAGTAGTTTGTTGTGCTGTGGAGATATAATTTTTAAATTTGTTTCTCTTCTTTGTCTGTTTTTTAGTTCATTGGATTCTGGATAGTATTAGGGTTGGCGGTTTTTTGTGTGGTCTGTTTGTTTGCCTCCCGGTGTTCATCCAGTTCTCATGAAAATGATGGAACTACAATAAATGGAGGAAACGGCGAGGCTTCTGCACCTGTCTGACGCAAAAACCTTAAAAGAAATCGTATGTGAATGTATAATTACATCGGACAAGTCGTATGTGGTTAGTTGTATAAAACATTCCTGACTGAAGCAACTTTGACGATTTGCCAACAGGGATGTGCACAGATGGACACTAAGGGTGTTTCTGGACTATCGGGTGTTCTCACACTTGACAGTCCAATAGACTCGTTTCGAATGGGGACCAAACGAATTGGAAAACCAGTTCCCCTCCTCGCCTGTGGTGGCGCTGCACCAAGAACAACTGAAGGAAACGACAGAAAAGCCTCAGAAGACATGAGCAACTTCCTTCTTCGAGAAATGTGACTTAAAGTGAATACATTTCACAACTTGGTGGACGATTATTTTGCAAGTTATGTTTAAAATTCATAATAACATATTACCAGTAACTTCCAAAAAAACAAACAAACTCAGAAATAATCAAAAGCATTTATTTTTATAGAATAAATATATAGAATAATCTATAGCATATGGAGATTAGATACATTTTTATCAAAAAAGATAAACTACAACACTATAACATTCTGTCAAAATATATCTTTAGTTAATTTTAGGAAATGTACTTTTTGATGTTTGTGTTGTCATGACATGTTGGTATTACATGAATAAAATTTATAAAAATGTTATATGCTTCCTTATTCCCTCTAAAATGGTTGAACTTTTAAGAAGACCACAATAAAATCTATTAATAATTAGTAATATAATGTTTAAATTTTTTTCAAGGTCTTGTAAAGTCAGAACAATTGGTTAATTGTATTTAATGTATTTTTTTCTGTATTTCTATTAATTTCACATCAATGTGAATGAGCCACAGCAACAAAGAAGGTAATTATTGCCAAACATGATGAACGGTTTATAATAAAAAAGTAACAATAGGACAGTAGTGGTGGAACATTAAACATTTAATTACAAATAATTTTTTATTTGTTTATTTCTGTCATCATTTATATTTCTACAGTCAATATGTTGTTTTCTGCTTTACATTGAACCAAGTATTTGTTTTTAAAGTTTATAGAATATCTTTCAGTGCCATATTTCTTACTTAAATGAACAAATTTTAGCCAGTAGTTGACGTTTGCCATTTTTTATGGACAGCTCTCAGTAAAACTGCATTTTGAGTTTTAATTTTAAATGCACATAACTTTCCGTTGGAGAAAATATGCAACAAACCAACAAATGAGTGAAAAGTGGAGACAGGTTCTGCTGCACAACGCGACCAAATGCAGCGATTCCTACTTTTTCCCAGCAGGTGGCGCCACAGTCCCAGCTGTTCCATTATTATTCATGCAGCAATTAAAACCTTCATACAGAGTGAAAAACATCGGTTCTATTATGGGTTTTCTTCAGTTCTGACCCAGGTTTGACTGTCTGATTTAGCAAAAGTTTGAAGCAGTTTACTTTTTGTTCTTCCTTTTTTGTCACACTAAATTATTTCAGATCCTAAAACAAGTTCAAACAATAATGACCAGAATGCTAAATGGTGATTTCATTCATTAACCTAAATCCAAGCCATCATCATCCTTTAATAAATCATAAATCATATAATCAACCCAATTTGATCCTTAAGCATAATATTACAATATTACAACTTGGGCATTGTGTATTGAGTTCAACAATATAGGATCCTGTTTTATTGCAGTAAACTTGAACAGGTGAACAAAGTGAAGAAATTCAATATTTCTTGTCACATCTTTCAGAAAGTGGAACTCGTATAGATTTATCACAGACTGAAATTCTTCATTCCTTTGTTTCCTGCAGTTTGGATAATAAGAGACAATGAAAACCCAAAGTTCAGCTGTCGAATACGCCTGTCAGACGGAGCTGCCTTCAATCGAGGAGGATTTCCAGGAGCTGTTGGCGGCATTGGAGATTCCGCCCCCACTTCTCCACCCCCGTTGACCTCGAAAGAACACCATGAGCAGCCCTGTTCAATGTCTATGGACGACCTGGATGATGACGTCTGGGTTCCACCACCATCGAACCAGACGTAGTACGACATTGTGGATGCTTGGACCCCTTCCTCTTCTCCTGTCACCTGTTATTTTGCTCATTCGTTGTTATGATGGACTTGATTTCTTGTGACGGGACTTTGTGTTTTCTGCTTAGCACCGTCTGATCTCAAGGAGGGGGTGTCGTGAAAACTGGCATAAGTTGGTGAGATCCTTCCAGGTAAGCGGAAAACAGATCATTAAAGGCCTGGGGGAAATAAGTAATCTTGTTTTTTATTTTGATTTATCAATGATTATGAAATGTATAATCTTTTGTTGAAAAGATAAAATGAAATGTTTTGATGATTAAAATGATCTACTGATGATTAAAGGTTGAACTAAGGATATATGATGATGATGAATTGAAAGAACAGTAATGGAATTAAACTCAGATGAATATTAAAAAAGGTTACAATGAAGAAATGAATTAAAAGGACTGTGTTTAATGATTAGGATGATTATACAGTAAATTGAATTGTATTTGAAATGACTGTGCATTCTGTGAGGATGTTGAAATGTGTATTTCTCAGAACCGTGTTGTAACTAGAAAAGAAGTCAGGGCCAGTGAGGCGTATGCTGAACAGGAAGGTAAGGGAATGTAAAACAGGAACCAGATAAAGGAAGTGAAACTAGCTGGTCGGTAGAAAAACAACAAAAAAGGGAAGAAAGTGAAGTCGTTGACCAAAAGTGGGAAGGTCATGCAAATTACTCCACATACACAACCATGGAGTGAGAAGGTATAAAAACCTTCTCACTCCAAAGAACGAGGAACAAACTCGTTTTTCACTATTTGGAAGTGAAGACTTCGCACTCTTAGATTAGGATAGAACCAAACGGCCCTCGACCCTGGTTCCTGATTCGACTGCCGCTCTGCACTCGATCCAAAGATCTCAAAGCTGCTGCAACAGACTTGGTGGATGGACAAAGATCACTAGTGGTACAGGACTGAGTCTTCAGAGTACAACAACCGGTTCTGCTTTGTTTACATTCAGAAGGGGATTTTGCCGAACAGAGACAAGACCTAAACCAAGGATACAGCCTTCTGTTGCCAAGATCATCCACCATCTGGGTATGAGCTGAACTGCATCCCAAAGCCTCGCTCAGTTAACTCAGTCTAGGGAAAGGCGATAGGAAGTAGTGAGTTTGATTTATATTATTCTTGTGTAAAATTTCTCATCTTCGAATTAATTAAATCTATTGTTGCTCACCCCTGCTAACGCTTGCTAAATAAGGATTCATTAAAATTCTAATTGAGATTTGTGGAATAAATCAATTAATTGCACAATAAATTAAAACAAACTTCCATTTGTATGATTTGTCATTTCTCTTTTTCTACCAAAAACTGGATGACAAAAGTCTTCAGTCTGGTGTTTTGGTCTCAACCAGACCATTTTTATTGGAAGAACAATTTTCTTTAGAGAGACTTTATGATTCATTTTATCTGTTGTTTATGGTTGTTTTTATTTACTTATTGTTGGATATTTAAAATGTCTTCCAGTTCCAGTGTTAAACGTTCATCAGAATTTAAAGTTTACTGATCTTAAGATCATTTAACATTTAAGAATGTGTTCTTGCGTTATTATACCATTAACATTATATTACTTGATAATGATCTCAATATATTATCATATATCACAATAATTTCTGTGACAAATTATCAGCGTAATTTGTTATCATGACAGACGCAGTTATTGCTTCTCCTAATTTCATTTTTTTCTGTTTCTCCCATGACAGACTATGGATGCAACGAAGGAGCTGAGAAACAGCTGGATGTCTAAACTGAAAAAAGAATTTTCCAAAAGCCCAGTGGCATCTACTTTAAGCTTTGCATTGATCCAGTTAGTGTTGGAGAAACTGGTGGAAACAGAGTTTTCATGCCCTTGTGACTCTGGATACAACAGTTTACATACTTCAGTATGTTTCATTTTTCCACCATTAATAGTCCTTACACTAATGTATCTCACTGCAGGTGACTTTAACTTCTGGGACGCCTTGAGACTCGGCTTTATTCCAGCTGGAGTATGGTTGGTAATAGTGTTCCTTGATGGTCGTTATTACGCCTGTGCAATGACCGATTGGTCAGGGAGGTATGAAGCGATTGAGAACGCTGAACCTCAGAAATGGTGTAACCCATTAAACCCCAACTCATCTCAGGAGTTACTGGCCAAAACCCAGTACCTGTATTCTGAGTCGCAGGTAAGAAACTTACTTTTCCAGATATGTGCCTGGCCTACAACTTAAAAGATGAGTAGTTTTTGTCTGCAAATGAGATTTAATTTTTAAAATTGTTTCTCTTTATTTGCCTGTGTTTTAGTTTGTTGGATTCTTCATAGCATTTGGATTGACTGCAGTTCATCTGCTATTCTCCATGCGCTCATCCAGTTCTGACAAACATGAAGAAATTCCAAGCAATGGAGTGAACAAGGATACTTCTAAAAGCGATTAGATAAATACTTGTATGCATGCATATAAAAAATCATTGACCATGCTTTGGTGGGATTACAAAACATTACTGGACGGAGCATCTTTAACAATTGTAAGGTATTCCAACTCCAAAAAATGTTTGTAATGCTATACTTGTGTGCCATAAATGTAATATAATTGAGTAATTGTTCACAGCCATACAACTAGGCTGTTTTTCCTCTACATTTTGTATATTTTTACTGGAGTTCAGTGTATTTATCATATTTACGTAGGTCCAAAACCTATATGATATATGGTAAAGAAATCAATGTTTTATACTGCCATTCATCAAGTTCCAAAACTTGTTCATAACTAATCAATTAAAACGTCAAAGGCAGAAGCATGGAAATTTTTTAAGAAGCTGGTTTATGACAACCAGAATTTCTTCTCCAGTTGTCATTTATCTTCCCTGTTGAATTTATTTCTGAAATGATTTTGTGGGAATATTCCTTTTTATAATTGTTGGCTGTTTTTGTTATCTGTTATTAAATTTAAAATGCTACTTGTATAAACTTGATATTAAATTTTATGAGCAGATTTTAAATGTGTTTTGGTTGTAGTAAAAAAAGGATAAAACCAGGATTGAGTGAAAATAAGTTATATGAATTATGAAATTATGATTTCACCTGTTTAAGATGTTTGATCCTGTCAGTTTGAGCTTTTGATTAAATTCTCTCAAAATTTATTTTATCTGTTGGGTAAATTTTTCAAATCTCTTTCTTTTTAGCCAAGACTAAAACTTTGCATAGCATTTAGGTGAAAGTGACAACTTTTTCTTTTGTGTTAAATTTCATTATTGACCGGATAACATGTTAATTCTATTGTGGTTAAGAGGTGGATTGGTCAGTCATGTAACTCCTTCTTTCCTGTCCCATTTATAAAAGAAACTGAAACTTCTGAAAGTCTATTTGTGTGATTTTGTGTTTTGCTCTCAAGGTTGGTTGTCATTAGTTAGATATTTATTGCTGAAAACTGGATAATCCTCAAACAGGTTTACTTTGACTCATGGAAGACATTGACAATTTTTATTGTATAGTATTTTTGTTGTTGTTACTGCTCTTTTTCTTGAGTCATTTGATCAGGTAAATATACTTGCTTAATTTAAATCTGCTTATTCTTAGAGATCTGAGTGACGTTTGTAACTGTAAATAGAAAGGCAACTGGCATAGAAGTTGGCACAAAGGTAACAAAAGGGATTCGGACCAGCACTGCTTATTCCTGAGATAGGCAATATTTTCTACAAATGACATACATTGGACAAGTAACATAAAATATCAAAAGATAGCTTTTGTTTGTTTGTGCAATCAGGTTGAACTTATTTCAGGAGCTTAACTTCCTAAAACAGACCAAATCTGGCCGAAACCCAGTTCCTGTATTCTAAATCACAGGTAAGATATAATGACGTTTCCTGAGCTTTGCACAAATGACGAGTAGTTTTTACTGCAAATGAGATCTAATTTTTAAAATGTTTCTTTTTTTCCCTGTTTGTTTAGTTCTATGGATTCCTGGCAGCATTTTTGTTGACATTTCTTCCTATTTTAGGTTTGATCGTCTCTTCCTTGCATTCATACTGTCATGGCTGGGTTTAATTTCCGAACCCACATGCAGGACACAACTCCGGAGACAGGTAAATGTTAAAGGTTTATTGCAAAATATCGATAATGTGCACAGGAAACTGAAGACCGGTCTGGGAGTGCATCAAGGTGGTGAACTGGGTTTCTATGGAGGACAGATACAGGTGAGTACTGAAATGCAGGGATATGCAAGTCAACGGTTATGGAAGGCTTACTTCTTAGTAAATGTTCCAGGCAGGAAGGGAACCTCTGTTGGTCCTGGGTTTCACTGGAGTGTTGAGTGGTTGGTTAGTGGGTTGCGTTGCAGGGGAGACAAGTAAGAGTTTGGCTTGGCTGAGCTGATTCTGGAGGCGGCTGTTAACAGAAGGATCCACTGAAGATTTTGTCCAGAAGGTTCAGAGAGCTTGAGCGTCGGGGGTCTCACCCACGATGTCATGAGGAAAAAACAGATTTGAAAGCTCGATCCGGGCCTCACTCAGGAACTGCTGAGGAGTAACAAGCGGTCTCCATCACTGGCTAACACTCTGGCGGAGAAGTGTCAGCAGCTGTCTCCTAAAGAAGCACTCCAGCAGATGATAATTGCTGACAGGTGTGCAGGTGGTGGCTCCCGAACACGGCCTCCACGGACACAGTCCAAGGGCACCCCCTGGTGGAGACATAGGTGCAAACAACCAACCACCCACCCCAGAACCCAACACATACAAAAATGTGCAAAAATGAACAGTAAGACCAGATTTCTTCTTTCCGTTTTTATCGTTCCATTGTCTATTTATTGTTTAGTCTGGATTTTTAACTCTGTTTTGGTTGCCTGTTAATGTGGTTTGGTTTGTCTGGCCCCGATACTCGCAGATATATTCAAAGGGGACTGAAGAGTTTAATAACTAACAGGATGACCGCGCCTCTCGGCCGTTAGACGGGCACCAGCTCCCGTCCCGGCCTAAATGGGATGGGGGTGTAAGAAAACGGATGGATGAAATAATTTTGAGGAAATATTGCTGTTTGGAATTTTAACCTGCTTTTGTTTGTTTTGGAATTTAAAATGCTACTGGTATAAACTTTAAGATATAAAATTTCAGGATTAGATTTGACATGTCTTTTGGTTGTAGTTAAAAAGGGTAAAAACACGACAATGTAAATAAATGATCAATGAATGTCTAAAATATAAATGATATTGTAATTAGACATGCATTAAATTCTGATGAAACCACACATCAGAATTTAAAGATAAAAATACCAAAGATAATTTTATTACATAAACTGAAAGACTCTTTGAATGATGAAGCTTTGAAGGTGTTTAATTCAATCATTGTTCCTTTTTTTTCTTACTGTGAAAATGTTTGGAGGAATGTTTGTAAATTATCTATCATTTTCAATCTTATTTTTGCAGAAAGGAGATGTAAGAATCATCACCAGAAAATGGTACAGAGATCAAACATATCCACTGATTTTAAACTTAACATTTTTGAAATTTCACAACTTGATGGACTGTTATATTTTACAAGTTATGTTTAATAAAAATACCAACAAATTAGCCATAATTATTAAACCAGATTGCATTTATAATTTAGCAACATAAGATAAAAATCAAACAAAAGTTATAAATAATCAAATGAAATGTTTTATTTCCTTTTAATAAATAAATTTGAGGGACTCTGAAGAAACCAAGCAGAAGAGATCAATGATAATCATAATAAAACCAAATTAAATATAACATGCTGTCAAAAAATATATATATATATTCATTTTTGGACTTATTGTGACATCACAAATATCATTTCTTCTCTTCTTTGTTGCCTGTTTTGTGTTTAATGAGATATACATAATCCTGGTTGATGCTTATTTGTGTGTTTTTGCTAATTGTTTTTTTTAAAGGATTGATTATATAAGATTTTTCTTTTTCTGCTCCTTTTCAATCAAAACTTTTGTTCATGCTAACATGTTAATTTTTAACTGTAGATAATTAAAATAAATAACATAAAACCTGCTTCTTTATTACATTTGGACATTTGACATGCTTTTAATAAACTAGACAACAAGAAAATCATTTTGCTCTCATAATATATTGGTCTGCGACAGACTGGCGAACTGGAAGAGAACGTTAGCCTCTCTTCCGGGCGAGAGGCTAACGTTCAGCCTCTCGCCCGGAACGTTAGCTGGAGGTATGCACCCTCCCAACCCCACTAAGGGACAAGGGTTAGAAAATGGTTGGATGTAATATATTGGTAATACAAAGTTTCTTTTACTTTATTTTTATTCTAATCAGAATTCATTGTCTTTCTGCTCATGCTTAGAACTGAAAGTCCATGTAAATCATATATGGAAATTGTCCTTCGTGGTTTAGTTCCTGCTGTAACATGGTGTATAATACTGTTCATGGATGGTCGTAATTACGCCTGTCTTTGGACCAACTGGTCTGGAAACTATGGAAGTAGTGAGACTGCTTCCCCTCTGAAATGCTGTGGGATGGTACACCGAGTCTCAAGTATGCGGCATGTTTCTACTTGTTTTACATAAAGAGGAGATCCAGACTCTGACACTATGAGTCTTAAATATGAGGCATGTTTCTCATTGGACTCTGGGTTGCTTTTGGTCTCACTGCAGTCTTTAAGCTCTGTGTTGTTCTGTGAAGGCCTCCAGGTTTTGTTAGAGAACATCAGAAAACAAGTGACATAAGACCGAGGAACACAGCAGCGAGGTCAGAGAGAAACTCATGGAGAAGTTTAAATCAGCTTTAACACCATATCTTACACTTTGGCGTCAAGCCCAGTGTGCTGGTTAGCCCACAATCTGAAAACCTTCCAAAACCTGGCCATCTAATTAACAGGTAGACCAGGGAAAAATATAAGTGAGAAAGCAGCCAAGAGGCACATAACCAACCTGTGGAAGTTTTGCACTCCAAAAATCTTGTCTTCATAAAAAAAGAGGCCAAAAGAAAGGCATTGTTGAAAAAGAGATATGACAAGTTGTGCTTAATGCACTTTTACTAAGCAGGGACATGGAAGCAGCTGAGAGTTAATGGAAGATTGTTGGAACTACATGGAAACAAAAACCTGAATGAAAACCTGATAGAGTCTAAATGGGTTAGATCGAAATGAAATATGTGAGAATTGTTCAAAGTCTAGACCTGAATTTAACTAGGGAATCTGTGGCAAAACATAAAAACTGAGAGCAACTGTTTGGGTGAGCTGGAGCCTTATCACAAAAACAGAATGTTCAGCTTAGATTCTTCTAAGTATGAAGGTAAAACGTGCCTATTTTGAAAAAATAAAGTTTTTTGATAAAAGGTTTTTGTACTAGCATGAAGCCATATTGAAATAGATGTGTGACAGAATGGACATAAGAAATAAGTACACCGCCTCCCTTTTCTTACTTTAACTGAATAAATCTGGTTCACTATAGAAATCATTTTTAAGCTGCACTTCTTCTATTCGTACTGAGGGAGGAATTAAACTGTAGTTACAGCAATTCGCCACTAGTGGGAGTATAGAACACAGTGAGCAGTGATGGCTGATCCGATGAGGCGCCAACTGTCGCTCTTGTCTGTGTTGTTAACAATTGTCAACAATAAAGGAACCTGCGAAATTACACTGATTGATTGTTAAGTGTGCAACAGATGTGTTTGTTGAAACTGCAATTGAAACACTTTTTTTTCTCATCGAACAAGTCACATGATGAACGACCAGCTGTACTGACGAAAACAAAGAAGACGCCAGTTAGTGGTAGAAGGATGATAGTTTATTTCTATTTAGTTTTTTTTCAGAAGCCACCAGTTTATTAAAGATTGAGTGTTATTAGAAAATGTTGAATCCATCGCCGCCCAAGCAGCTTGTCACGCCAAAGCCTGAATAAGATGTGGACGTTTCCTCTGAATTATGAATATCTCATCATATATTCACCACGATATAAAGGTGACTGCTAACATCCCTTGCTGCAATAAATTTTAATTACTTATTATGTGAGGAAACTTATTCATGTGTGACTTTAGATTCATTTCTTATTTAACGGACTTCACAGCAGTTGTAAAATTTTGTTTTTTGACATTAACAAAACATAGACAAAGATTTGTTATATTTTTATTGGAAACGCAACTGTAGTTACTTTGCAGAGAAACAAGACAAGTAAGTAAGTATCCTGTATGGTTACCAGATACATATCTGCAGATGCAAGTGCGTTTTTTCCCCCAAAAAGGTCCTTGTTTTTTTTATTTATTTTTTTTATTCAAGCATCATTTCATGTCTTGTCTCAACAAGTTAAAGTATGTAAAGAAACAGCATTTTATTGGCTGGTCGGAGAACGCCTCCTTCAGTCTCTCCTCTGATAAATAACATGAAGGTTCAGGACTGATGACACAATTTAAAGGAGACACTTTTGGGATCCTTGTTCTGTATTTTTTTTACTCACTTTCCAGGTAAATAGTTTCTATTTGTTTCTTACTTTTATAGTTTACAAAAACAATCATAGTAGCTTGAATTTGAAAATGTAGCATTAAGAATGCTGCACATTAAATCTTAAGTTAAAATCTATCTGAAAGGTAAAAACACCTCAGTGGTCAAACTGATTTGAAAACGGGTTGTTAAAACTCCCACTGATTTATTATAACTAATCATGACATTACTAGTATTTATTTACAGAATTAGGTTTAAAATTAAGAATTACCATCTTCAATATTATAGTTTTGCTATCTGAAGAATTACTCCTCATATAAGCAATAATTCCTGTGATTTTCATCTCTACATTGGTCAAGTTTTAAAAATAATCAATTATTAGCTAGAGAGCCATGGAGACGTTCAACTAGCTATTAATTATGGAGCAGGTTGAATATACAGTCATTCAGTAAATTTGAATATTATTGAAAAGTCAATTTACTCCATTCACACTAGGAACAGATTATATAGATTATTAAAAACAGACTGATGGAGGAGAAAATGATCCACTGAAGGCGTTAAAAAATAACTTGAATTATTTCCATATACATGGTGAAACAATAATCTTTATAGTTTTTCCTAATATTGCTTTTTCCTCTTTGTCTTTCTAGTTAACTATGGCTCAGAATAACAACTGGCTGTTTGCAGTGAATCAACTGTTAATAAACAGTCCACTGGGAGTGAGTGTTGGTTTTGTATTTATCCAGATGATACTGGAGAAACTGGTGGAACTGGAGTTTTCATGCCCTTGTGACTCTACTTTCAACCTTATACATGGTTTAGTTGTTTTCATTGTTCCAACAATTATGGTCTTTTTACTAATGTGTGCCGTTAGTTATTCGCTTAAGTTATGGACATGTACATGTGAATCAATCTGTGAAGCCTTAATTATCATCATTGTTCCAACCATAACATGGGTGATATTAATGTTAGTTGATGGTCGTTATCTCGCCTGTGTAATGACTGATTGGTCAGGAAAGTATGAACTGATTGAAAACGCTGGACCTCAGAAATGGTGTAAACCATTAGACTCATCTCAGGAGAGAGATTCACTGACCAAAACCCAGCTGTGGTATTCTTACTCAGAGGTAAGAAAGGATTACATTTTATAGAGATTCATACAAACTAATAATTTAGATGAAGAGTATTTTTTGTGTGCTAATAACATATATCTTTAATTGTTTCTGTTTTTGACTGTTTTTTTTAGTTCGCTGGATTCTGCACAGCTCTTGGGTTGACCGTGATTTATCTGGTCTGTTTTATCGGCTCCCAGTGTTCATCCACTCCGGAAAACGCACCTAACTAGATGGAACCAAAAAAATCTTAAAAGAAATTCTGAAATTTATGCAAGCATTTAATTATTTAGAATAGGCCATATTTGGTTAAGAATAACATTCCTGGCAGGAGAAACTTTTAGTATATTTTGCTACTTTTGAAAAAGGTTTTCTGTATAAAAATGTTTGTGTTTCTTTCTGATTATTTCTTACTGTGCAACTCAAACTTCCAATTTTGTTTTGTAAATATCTTACTCAAATGTATTGATATAAAATAATATTTTTAATCACAAAGCCTTTTACCTGATATCTCATTATTTACAGATGTCTTTTTTCTTGCATCTCTTCTTTGCATCTTACAACTCAGTTTTGGTTTAATGTATTTCATCTTCTGATTAAATTCACATTATTTAGACGCGACTGTTTGGTTTGTTGGTTACTATAAAATGTCATCTTAGATATTTTGGACTAAAATGTTTGACATGTATAATGAACAATTATTTGTAATCAGGTTCAGGTTTTAATTTTTACATTTAACCTTTTAAGCATTTAACATATTTGTTCCAGTAAGTTGTGTTTCATTTTATTTGTCAGCTCAGGAAAACAGACCTGCAGCTAAAGAGAGAAAAGCTGAACAGATTCGAGTGGAAAGGTCATTGTGTGATGATTTGGGCGGGATAGTCTCTGTAAAAAAACTGTTGTTGGGGTAAAATCTCTGATCACTTCGGGTGTTTAGCTGAAACATGAATAATTTCTGAGATGTGTGATCCCAAAGTATCTTTGTGTTCAATAAATATGATTAATTTTACCTCTCTGACTTTTTGTCCGGGTTTAATCCTGCGCATACGGATCTCGGGGAGATTTGCTGATCTTAATTTGGTGTTTCCACCCGGTTCTTGTGAAGGATTTGTGGATTTGTAATACTGATCGATGCACCGCAGATGCAGCTCTCAGAGGGTCGACCCACTAAATCAGTTAAATCTGTTGCAGTCGAAGCTGTCTAATTCTGCAGATTACTGCCAGAACGTGAAGAGGCCAAAAGAAATGCGTTGTTGAAAAAGAGACGTGACAAGTCGTGCTTAATGTTTACTTTTACTAAGTAGGGACTGAGAAACAGGTAAGAGTTAATGGAAGATTGATGGAG